>JASDQU010688311.1:33786-45654 GCA_032191745.1 Picea mariana
CGTTCTCTAAGGAAGCTGGTGATAAAGTATATAATTGAGTGATATCAGGGTGCCAAGTTTGTTGAAATTCGAAACTGAAAATGTGTGACAATTCTGCAAAGGACCTAGGATATTCATTGCAGTTTGTATCAGCCAAAAATAAACTTAAGACTTGTTCATCCAATTGTTCTTACATTCCTCTTACTTTTTCAACAGTCAACAGGGGTCTGATGCAATCTTCCTCTCCATAAGGGTTTTCTTTCCAAACAGGTATTTCTTGTGTCGGTTGGGCAAGAGGGAAGAGAACAAGTTGTTGGCTATGTGTGCCATTGGATATAGTCATCTCGTTGGACCGACAGTTGATAAAGGCATCTGTTGTGGCCAGCCAAGGGCGGCCAAGAACCATAGAGTGTCCTGGTTTGCAGAATGATTTAGAGTAGATGACTAGAAAGTCTACTGGATATTCCCAAGAAGCTAGAGTGACTGTGATATCATCTAAACTTCATGCAAGGATAATGGCTGACTTATCTGCCAATTCTATCATGGTTTGGGTTGGTCTCAACTGGTTGATTTGGATTTTTTGCATAGTGTCAAAAGGCATTACATTAATTGTTGCACCCAAATCAATGAGTGTGTTTGGTAAGGAAATACCATTAATTTCAACAGTGATTACTGGATTCCCAAGGACATTATATTTATATGGCATTTCAGAAATAAATTCAAATAATTGTCCCACTACCTGAACAAGGGGAGGTTCCTTCTTCTTCCTTCCTGGTTTCTTAATACAAAGATCCCTTATGATTTTGGCATATATGGGGATATCTTTGATGGCTTGCAACAGAGGTATTTTTATACATACATTTCATAATTCATCCTCTATATCTTTGTGAAAGGGTAGGTCAGGTTTCTTCACTAATAGTCTTTCAGGGTAGGGCGGAATATTAACTTGTTAAGGTACTCCTATGGACTGAGAAGTGATTGGAATAGGAGGGGAAGTCTCTTCTTCTACAGGGGTGGTTTGAGTGTTTTCTTCCTCGGAATGTTTATCATTTTCTTCTTGAATTACTACTCCAGGATTTGATTGATTTATAGCCTTCCCTGACAGTAGTTGAATTTCATAGGTGGGAAAGGTTTGAACTTCTGCATTCTGCACAAGGTGGGTGGGTCGATTATTTGGGTTAGGGATTGGTTGGGCAGGGATTGTTGTTGGTCTAGGAGGGTTGTGGGAAGCTTGGTTTTGTGGTTGTTGATTGGCATTTATAGGTACTTGTTGCTACTAGTTAGGGTTCAAGGGGAATGTAAATTGTTGTTGTATAGGAGGTGGAAGTAAAGCTTGTATCTGTGGTGGGTTAAATCCAGGTAGTAATTGGGAAATGTTTGCAGGATATTGTGGATATGTAGGGTAAGAGGGATTCCCATACACAGGTCCCCTCCAACCTTGTTGCCAAGGTTGAGTTTGAGCTTGTTGAGGTGTCCATTGTGGATAGGACATTGGGGAAGGACCCCATTGTTGTTGTTGATACTGTGCATTAGGGTCATAAAATGCATTGGGGTTTTGTGCTCTCCAAGGTCTTCTAGAAGGGTATGATTGTTCTTGTGAGATTCCTCCTCCCATATACATGGCTTGTAGCTCAAGCAAAGTTGGACACTCAAATGTGGGGTGCTCTAGAGTACACAAGCCACAGATTTCTATGACATTTAATGGACATTCTTTCTCACCGTGCTTCTTTCGACATCTAGGAAAAAAAATTGCTAAAATAGCCTCTTCTTCTTGTTTCTTTTTCAATTTTAGGGTATCTAACTGGTTGTTGATTGTGCTCAAGATGTTTGTTTTAAATTTCTCCCATAAGTTTCCTAACTCAATTTTGGTGACAGTCCCTGAGCTTTGTCTTGTATTTCTGCTAAAAGAATCTCTTGATGCTTTGTTTGTTTTAGCTAGTCCTCTTGAGTATCTTCTACAGTAATACGTGATCTCTGAAAAAGGCTTTTGGTGCACATCTCCTAAACTTAACAAGTTTAAAAATTCTATGCAGACATCTCTAATGCCTTTCAAAAATACAGTTCTTACTACAGTTGGGTCTGTGGTGAATAATTTTGATTTATGGTAGTTGTATAAGAACCTTTCTAAGTAGTCTTCAGGGCTTGCATCTTCTGTTTGCTGCATTTTAAAAAAGTCATTTTTAGCATCATCCTTACAATAGTCTTGGTATTTCCGTAAGAATGTATCTTTCATTGATCCCAAGAGAGAATTTTATTTTCTCCTAAGCTCATGAACCATCTTAAGGCTGAATCTTTCATTGTGGCAGGGAAGAGCTTAAGTTTCTGGGCATCGTCTGAGTAGTTATAGATTCTACATAATATGTCAAACTCGAATAAAAATAAGTCTGGATATTCAAATGACATACCTTTGAAAGTGGGCAACGATGATAGTGGGATGTTTTTCATGCTGATGTTTCTGGAAATATCCAAGATAGGAAACCCAAAGGTCTCAGTTTTAGTGGCTGCATTTCTTTCTTGTTCTGCCATTTCGCTAGGTGTTCCTCCTCCACTGATCAATGGTTCAGAAACTAGGTTTTGTGTCTCCTTCAGCAGACTCACGTTCTGTCTGCCCCAATACTAATTCTTCCATTTTAGGTTCTTCTTCTGGAGCCTCACTGGCTCCCCTTGAACTTTCTCCTGTTGGAATTTTTCTTGCACCAGTGTCAATTGGATTAGTGGGAGGGGTTGTTTTTTAATCTTTAGAGCTTACATATCTACCTTTATTATCTCTATATCTATGCATAAAATGGAAAATTGATTCTTAACTGAATTGAAAGTCCTAATTCTATATAGAAGGTAAGAAAGCGACCTGGCTTCGGAGAACCCCACTATAGTGGCCGCGTGGCTCTTCGCTCATGTCTTAAATGTTTTATCCTCCTCCCTCAAGCAGCCTTTAAAATCATTCAAAAACTATGCAAACAATCTAAGCTAAAAATCACTTCCTACCGTCTGCAACTCCCTGGCAACGGCGCCAAAATGTTGTGCTACTTATATGATTAGTATAATGCACTCATTAATTATCAATTTGGGATTCGTAATCAACAGAGTTACAAAACACCAGTAAGAAAGGTAATTCTAATGTCATGAGCATAGAACTATTCTAAATTATGCATGCTGGAAACAAAGCAATCTAACAAACCGAAACACACTTTGGTTGTCTTTTACAGAGAGGCTATCTACTCCATTATGGCACATGCAAGTATGATATGGAGTTCTTTTGACAGATCAACTCTGCTATCTAACCCAAAAAGTTAACTATGCAATCACACTTCTGAAAGGGAAATCACACATCAATCATAAAGACATTGCATGGGTAGTTCAATAGTCAATATACTGAGTATGTTGTGGTTCACAATGTGTTGTTGTGAACTTCACTAGTTCTCCTTCAAATATGTCTGACTACTGCTTCCAACATTCATATCCATGAAACAAAATCAAATCCATAAAACAGAGAGAGCATATGCAAAACAGAGTAAGTAAAGATCTCTAAACAATCATATAATCGAAACTCTAAACTGAACTATACTTCTATCATCTGAAAGGATCAAAGATTCAGCTAGTCTAACATATATACTATTGAAATCAACTACTAACACTAATCTATAAGGATGTTGACCTTTGATGGGCGGTGGGCCCTTGTCGCTTCAACAGGTCAGCGACTAGAGTCTACAGTAAACTTGTTTTCAATCCACACATTACTCTTACTCAAACTTCAAAACATAGAATCAAACTATGCTAACAACTCAACTCACATTCATTCATAAACAATCAAGACATGGAGATAAATGAGGTCCTTCTATTAAACTTCAACTCAGAATATGGTCTACAATATGTAATGTTGCTTCATATGTTGTGTTATGCTAATTCTCTACTACCTCCACCATCCTTGCCATAACTATTTAAACAGTCTTAGTCGTGAAACACAAGGAGGTGAAATCTTTAGCAAATCAGTCAATTGCCAAATTTACATATTTGGTTACATATTTTAAGCTTCATCCTCATGACACGAAGTGTATGAGGATGAAGCAAAAACAAACTAGCTTAACATAGCCTTTCTATAGCTTTGATGATTGGTTACATATTTTAATCTTCATCCTCATGACACGAAGTGTATGAGGATGAAGCAAAAACAAACTAGCTTAACATAGCCTTTCTATAGCTTTGATGATTCAACAAACATCCAACAATTATCTTGGTCACCATCTGGAGCTAAACTTGGTATATTATGCTTTCTGTATTGGTATTGGATCGTGACAAGTGAGATTCGGTAAATGGTACCAGATCCGAATAGTACGCAAGTGGTTGGTACCAGACTAGAACAGTCTGCGGCCATTGGTACCGTATCGCGACAGTGAATAGTTCGGTACCGAATGTGAATGGAAGGTGTGCTTGGTACCGGATTCGGATAGTGACAATCTGGCGCATAAGTACCGGATGGCTAAGATGACACAGAAATGTTGGACTCATCTAGAGTTCAAAGGTTACATGTGGCAATTTAAAACATTAGTACATGAAACATTTAGTCTCCTAGCTCAATAAACCACAAAATGCATGAATTCAATTATGCTTTACCTTATGACCTCATCAATGTCTAGTGGTAGTGTTCTTTGTCATTTATCTAAGCTTAGGTAGGCCAAAAAGGTATAAATGAGGAGTATGATAGGGTAGTGGGGATGTCAATTTAGAGGCTCAATAGGCTGACAAGTTGATGGCTCTAGGTTCAATTCAAACTAGATGGCCATTTATGAAACTTCAATGTAATAGATAAGGTTAGGTGAAGGAGAGGATAAGATCGTAGAGCCCTCTTTTGTAAAGGGGAGGGAGATCTTTGTAGAGATACCTCAGAAGAAGAACTCGGGATAGAGTTAGAATAGGAGAAAGCACTAAGACTCTGTTGTAGTCCAGTCTATGTACACATTTCTAAATAGACATTCATCTTAATACAAAGAAAAACAGTTTTTCTTGCACTTGATGTGTTTATGAATTATCTGTATTCTGTGAATGTTATATGTGTGTTAATGTATATTGTAGATGTATGATAGGATTCATATGCAATAAGAAGATATATTTATTTATCTCCATTGAGTTCAAAATATCATTCTGGGTTCTTTAGGCTGTGAAAGGAGTGCACAATAGAACAATGGAGGTTATGTAGCCAACGCAAGGAGTGCGCATCTGAAATCTGTGGAATCAAAAAATAGCGTGTCAGGAAGGCACACCAGAGTGATCACAAATGCAAGAGGAACCTCAAGGTTAGTGAATACATTGGAGGAGGAACTATGAAGAGAAAGCACGAAGAGATAGAGTTATTGAGAATTCTGTAGAGCTCTGCCAAGCGGGCATTGAGTGGGTGCAAGTGTGCACAGAGAGAACTCTTTGTTGAGTTCAGAGAGAAGAGTATCAAAGGAAGATAATCATGGAGGTGTTGAACACTCTGTATAAAACACTCAGCAAGGTGTGCTTTGAGCAGAATATTGCTAGGAGGGCACGAAGTTTTCTTTTGGAAGGAAACAGAAGGGTCGAGACCCTTAAGAGACAGAGTAAATCGAAAATCTCAGAAGAGATAACGCAAAAATGCGTGAGAGGACGTATTTCAAGTCCTAAAGCTCAGAAGAGATAACGTGTTCAATAGTGCAAGTGAGACCCAGATAGTCTAGTTCGCAGCATAAAGTTCAAAGGTCGAAGCCTTTGAACACTAATAAAATATTCCAAGGCGGAAGAAGTCAAAATCTCAGGAGGAGGATTGACAACAGCCGTCAGATTGGTTGTGGAAAGGAGCCTGGAACGTTAGATCTACGTTCAAAGAATGAAGGAAGCACAGAGGAGAGGAACAGATCCCATCCATTGGATCTGAGTGCGAAGGACCGATGACCGTTTGATCCAGAGGTAAGTGCACAAGACTTAATCCTTGTGTATACAGGAGGGTGGACTTGTCAAAGTCCCGAAGTAAATTGGGACCGTCCATCATCAAGGAGGACAGATAGCATAAGATCCAAAACTTCAAAAGTTTGTGGACAAGGAGGGCTCAGAAACAACCGAAGTAAATCTTGGTCGTTGATCGCCAGGAGGGGTATGTGTCAAGAGATCGTGCATTTCGAGTAAACACACTCCGAGAGAAATGAGTGAATAGGATTTTGAAACTCTCGAAGCCCGAAGAGTTGAAGCGCCGAAGAGTCGAAGAGATCTGGACCGTTAGATCTAGAAAGGGTACATGGCGACGGATCGTAAACTCCGGGAGAAAGTACTATGGGAGAAAAGAGAAGGAGAAGTTTGAGATTTGAGATCGTCGAAGCCCGAATAGCCGAAGCAGCTGGGAGCCGTTGATCTGAATTGGACAGGTGTCGGCAGATCGTGAACTTCAGAGGATCATACTCCGCGGTTTTTTTGAAGTTGTGTTTCGGAATGTCCCGAAGCGTCGAAGCCCGAAATTTCTAAGGGTCGTTGATCCGAAGGAAGGAACGTGGATCATTGATATGCAAGGAAACACATGGAGGACGTAGATTCACTCCATTGGACAATCGTTGGATCAAGGAGGATAGGTGTCATAGGATCCGACACTCCGGAAGGATTCACTCCAGATATTTGTGGTTGTTGAGATTTGAAATCACCGACGGTCAAAGTCTCGAAGCGGACGACAACCGTTGATTTGAAAGTGGATGCGTGGTGTCGAATCTAGAACTCCGGGTACGGATCACTCCAAAGGAAAGCAGAGGTTGATATCGTCGATGTCTCGAAGGAGATCTCGATCATTGATCGAGGAGGATGTCGAAGGACCATTGATTCAGTCGAGGAGGCCAAAGTCCCAAAGTGGGAGCAGAACTGTCGATTGAAGGGGATGCATGGCAAACGGTCTGTCATTTCGGAGAAATTACTCCGAAAGATAACCAGTCAGAGGTAGAGAGGGTTTGAGAATTGAGATTCCCGAAATCCGGACTTGCGGAAGAAATCATAGCCGCAATCTGAAGTGACAGGTGTCAGCAGATCTTTCACTCCGAAAGATAGTTGCTGAGAAGGAAGCGAGAGTTGAGAATTGAAACTCATGAAGGTTGAAAAGCCAGAATCAATAGCAACCGTTGATTTGAACAAGAGCTACGTGTCGACAGATCGTGGAGATATGGGATCGCGCATTTGCACAAGGACATATCCCAGGGCCATATGAAGGAAGGGGATAGTGAAAAGGAGCTAGCACCCGCAAAATGAAGAGCGCGCAGACAGAGGGTGTGGGTATCACAGGACCTGCACCTTAGGAGTAAAAGGGCCTGTGTATAATTTTTTTGGGTTCAATCAAGAACCTGAAGAGTCAATCCGACTCAAAACAAAGAAAGATCCTAGACTAGGAGGTCGCAGAACCCCAGGAGGGAAAGGGGGGTTGCACCAATATCATTATAGGTTAGGACGCACTCATTCTCATTTTTTATGTGGATGACTTGTTCATCACGAGAGCAGAGCATCTCATATCTGAGTACAAGCAAGGACTTGCATCAGAGTTTGAGATGATTGACATCTATTTGATGCACTATTTTTTGGGCATGGAGGTATGGCAGGATGAGGGTCACATCTTCATGGGACAGGGGAAGTATGTTGCAGACATTTTGAGTAGGTTTCAGATGGAGGACTGCAAGCTTATGTCGACACCCATGGTCACCAACTGGAAGAATCTTAGCGCTTCAAATTCCCAGTTGGTGGATGTTACAGTATATAGACAATTGATCAGATCGTTGATGTATCTAATCAACACTCGACCAGATATTTGTTTTGCTATGAACACTCATAGCCAATGCATGGTAGAGCCAAGGAGTGTTCACTGGATTGGGGAAAAACATGTTGAGTTAAATTGCAAGGTCATTGAATTATGGTCTGGATTATATCAAAGGGGATGGAGTCAGTTTGGTTGATTACACAGACTCAAACTGGGAAGGATGTGCTATTGATAGGAAGAGCACCTCAAGGTGTTGTTTTGGGTTAGAGTCAGGACTTGTTTCCTACTACAACTAAAAAAAAAAGTCAGTTGCTTTGAGTTCAGTCGAGGCAGAGTATATGGCGGCTAGTTAGGCCAGTTGCTTGGCCATTTGGCTTCGTAAGATGATGGTAGGATTATTTGGTCAAGAGTTTCCTATGATTGTTATTCAATGCGATAATTAGAGTTGTATCAAACTCTCTGAGAATCCAGTTTTCCATGACAGGTCGAAGCATATAGAAATCAAATACCACTTCATCAGATATTGGGTTCTGCGAGGGGCAATACAGTTGCAGTATATTCTGACTAACGAGCAGGTTGCAGATATTCTCACCAAGGCCTTGCCAAAGGGAAAGCATGTCTACTTTAGAGACAAGATGAGCTTGGTGAGAAACACTTTCCTCAGTAAGAGGGAGTGTTGAGATTTGGGTACCTTCGGAAGTGGTCCCCTTGTGGTTTTGAGTCTCTAATCACAAGTGGGAAGTACATTGGGACTATGTACCTTGTACTTTATGTCTAATTCAACTTTGACTTCACTTAAGTCAAAAAGGAATTTAACCCAAAGTGGGTTTGTGAGTGAGATTATTGTGGGATGATATCAACCTTTGATTAGAGAATGGATGGAGATATCTTATCCATCCATCTCTTAGGTTTCCTTGTGGAGGTTCAAGAGGGGTGCATAGGGCCTAAGGAGGCTCATTCACTCTTTTGTTGTCTTGGAGAGCTTGAGGAGAGCAATGGAAATGGGAATGGAAGAAAAGGATGAGGACAGCAAAGGCACCTCCTTCCATGGAGGGCTCTAGGATGCTTTGGCTCCCATTTATTTCTGGTGTTCATGCTTGCTTGGAGGAGGGAACACTATAGGAGGAGGGCACACACTTAGTGGGCAAGTCTTATACTTGGCATATTGTTGTTTGGAGTGTTTTGTTGGAGAGGTAGCACACAAGGAAAGATTTGTGTGCAAGGGTTTCTTCTACAAAGCATTAAGCAGCGAGGGCACAAGGCTAGAATGGGATTGAGCAACAAGTGAGGAGGGCACACCATGCTTGGGCACATTCACCCTTCTTGGACCTTATAGTAGCTTGAGAGGGGCTTCCTTTGTATCAAATTCATTTGTTTTATGTACTTGTTGTATCTCACATTTCTTACATCACTTATATAGACTTACATTCCAAACTAGTTTTATCTAGGGTCGTGTTGACCAAAAACTCGTGTCCTAATTTCATGCATGCTAGAGTTTAGAACATCATTACAATAGTTGTAAAGATCTAGAGGTGTGTTATATATTTGAGGTATGCATGTGCTAACCTATGGGCTACTAAAACTACATGCAAGGGCACCTTAAAAGCATATGTAACCATAAGAAAATAGCAGAAAAGTTCATGAACTGTTTATTGTTATAAAACAACAACAAAGAATAATTCGACAACTTAGAGCCAATCTCAAGTCAAAGACAGACCTAGTTGGTAGCCTGTTAGGACCTCATATTTTCTTCAAAAATTTCCTTCTGGATGGCACCTAAAATATTGTTGGTTCGTTGTGTTACAACAAATTTTGCCTCACCCCATGCAGCTTGCTTGGATGGCCTTTCCATTTCCCTATGCAAACTTGAAGTCCCCTTTTGTACCTTCCAGAGCCAAAAAAAACACATTTTTCCACATATACGTGCCATGTCAGTTAGACAACAAGCGTATATGTAGGTTGCTCCACTACAACCTACGTACATCGGGTTTGGTGCTCAAAATTAAAAATTATGTCGAGTTTCCATGCCATTTCATGAGATCCATGATCCTTGACTTTCCATATACTGGAAACGCTCCGACTTGGCCCTTCAGTTCCATTTGAAGGCTATAAATTGATCCATATCCAAGCTTTGAGGGGAGAAGAACAATTCAACTTTGAGAGCAAAGACACTCTGGAGAAATTTCACTTCATATTGAGTTTGCATCCCTTTATCCTTGAAAGTTTCAACTCCTTGTTCATGCCCCAAGCTCTTCCTTCTTTGTGATGGAGAACCTCGTTGTCTCCTTTATATGAGCTTGTCTTTGGTGGAGGATTGAAGTGGTGGAGGCCCAGCTGGAGGGACTTAGTTTCTCTGTTCTGATATGTGTCGTTACAAAATTTTGTCACCTATATACTTTTGTTGATTATTTTAATAGAAATACTCTTTTCGTGTTTAATTGATATCTTGCAAATATTTGAATTATTATTCCATGGGCGTATTTGTCATGTATGTTAATGGATTATGCTAATCTATATGCTAACATTATATATTATCACTATATGCTTGTGTATCTTGGTTGTTGAGGACAAGTTGCAGGTATAGAGCTTTGAGTTGCGTGCTCAATGGTGGTATTCATCGAACGTCCGAACGAGGTATGCTCTTGGCCTTGTCTTGTTATCATTTCATTTATATAACATATTTGGGATTATAATTGATTTTTGCAGGTCATTCCGTCTATTGTGGTTTACCCCATGCCATAGAGAAATTTTCCTCGCAACACGTGGGCATATATGTTCAGTCTTGGCATTTTGATTTCAACTCCAATGACTGTTCTCGGAAACACTACCCTATATGAATCAAGTTTCGAGGGCTTCATGCCAGTATCCACCCCTTTGTAGATATGTTCACCCAATGGTTTGGTAAGGTTTTGATTCCTAACGGTCATTGTAACTCCTTTTATGCCAACCTGAGTGATGATCTAAAGTGTAAGCTTCCACCATTCATCTAAGTTTTCACCACTTCCACCATTCATCTCAGTTTTCACCACTTCCACCATTCATCTCAGTTTTCACCACTTATGGGGTACACTAGTAGAAATTCCATTACTTGAATCTCCCCAATGCTTGTTTTTCCTACCAATCCCAATATCATCTCATCCATTCCTACCCACATTACAAACCTAAATTAGAATAGCCCAAGGAGTCTACAACTCCTAAGCCTAATCCCCCTTCCACCCCAACCCCACCTCTTACCCCTAACCTCATTCCTCGGTAAGATGTGCATCTACCCAAGGATCGTCAAACCTCATCCTCTGTGATTGGTAACCAATCCAAGTCCTCTTTCCATTCCTCAATGGAATCCAAGCCCCAAACCTTTGTTCTAGGGGCTATGGAGATTGAAGATGGATAAACAGTTCAAACAAGCAAATGAAAGAAGTCCAAGTCTCCTTCTTGGGCAAAGAAACAACTTAGAGATCCCAAGCATTCACAAGAGAGATATACCTTATGGTTGGGTGATTTCCAGTTCAACGACAATTTTAGTAGCTTGAGTATAAGGTCAATCCATGAATGGATCTTTCTTTCATGTCTTGGAATGTCAAAGGGATGATTATCCCAAGTTGGAAGATGTATGTTAGAGATATGCTATAAAAACACAATCTTAATGTGGTTTTCCTTCAAGAAGTTAAGTATACTAGTTTTGAGTTGTAGTGCTAGATGAGCTACTACTAGAAGGGCCCCTATTGAACTTCAAATCACATTAGCTCTTTCTTCATTTTTGCATAGTTTTGTGGTTGGGCATGTTTCTAACCCTTCACATAGGTTTGTGTGGGTAACAGTTTTGATTCAAGACAAGTTATTAGGATTTTGCTCCATCCATGCCCCTAACTCTAGTGCTAACAAATGTATTCTTTGGGATTATTAGATGGCTTTCTCACTCCCAACTATAGATTGGATCATAGACAAGGACTTCAATATTGTGGAGTGTTCAAGGAACAAAGCTAGTGGTATTGGTAGTGTTATTTCAAGTTTGGAGACACAATCTAATCACCTACCCATTCAGAGTACTGTTATCCCCGATATCTAGGTATAACTAGGAGATCATGTCTCGAGGCCCACATGGTCCTAGACATGGAGTACCGAGAGCAGGAGCGACTTGAGCATGGCCCTGG
>JASDQU010688312.1:5751-16364 GCA_032191745.1 Picea mariana
ATTTGGGGGTTGATTTTCATGTTTTTTATGCAAAAATATGGGTTTTGAGGGCTAGAGTTCTCGTTTTGAGGTCACATTTCTCATTAAGTTGGTAACTTTATTGGTTGTCATCTGATGCTAAAACTGATGCTAAATTGACCAAGCAAAACTGATGTTAATTGTTGTCTAGGTGAGACAAAAATATGCCAACATTTTGCAAACTATAACAACCCTCTTTGTGCCCTTTGGCTCTTATAGCATGAAGAATTTTGAGATTCCTAACGTCTGCCCAAAAGGTTTGTCCTTGACCTCTTGTTGGGCACAATTTTCAAGGTATTTCAGAACTATTTTCTTGTTGTTTTAGGACAGCCACTTGTTCTAATTTTTCTCCCCACTGAATTATCCCTTAAGCTTTGATTTTTTGCTCTTTTAATGCCTCTTGGTGAAGGGTTTAATTAGGATAGTTTTGTTGTCCATTATTATCCTTTCAACATGCATTAAAACACAAAATAATCCTTAAGRATCTTTACACCTAAATRTTAATAAAGAAATAAGAAAACCACAAGACGTATACACATGTATTTTTGGTCAACGTTACCCTGGAAAAACCCCCATGGGGAAAACCATTAGAAGAAWTTTTTTACTATGGAGATCTCAAGAAAATATAGCAACAAGGAAATATTATAAAGRAACCTAATACAAAACMTATCTCCTCTCAAGAATAGCTTCACAGTCTCCTTGGGAAATGTGCCACCCTTGGGATTTGCACCCCTCTTGGAATTTTTTCCCCTTTCCTTGCTCACCTTCTTGACTTCTTTCCTTGAAGATTGTGCCCAAGTTAGGTGAACCTCTCTCTCCTTGGGTTGTGCGCCCCTTTCACAAGAGAACCCTTCTCCTTTCTTGATGCACCCAACCTATTTACCTTAGTGCACCCTTCCTCTCAAGGAGTGTGCCCAACCTCTCAACAAGTGTGCCCTCTCCTCTCAAGATGTGCCCTCAAGCTCCAAAATGCTTCTCCTCTCCTCCTTTCCTTCACTCAACTCTCTGAAGTGAACAATTAAACTATTTTCCCTCATTTCCTCTCCTTTAGCCTTATCCTTAGGCTAACCTAGGAAACCAATGGCCAAGATTATATCTAAGCGAACCAAGATGAAGGGTTGAGATTAATCCCCCCTTTATCTTAAGTTCCTAAGTCACTTTATGTTATTAAAGTCACTTTGTGACTTAAGTGAATAAAGTCACTTTGACTTTATAACATAAAGTAAAGTGATTAGGGTCAAACATTTCCCCCTTTGAGTTAGACACTCAATAACTCAAGGGAGGCACTTTCCAAGGTACCCAAATCTCAACAAATAGCATAAGAAAGTCTACACTCAATTAAGATTAGAAATCAAAGATTGTTGGTAGTCAAAGTGGAAGATTATGATAGGGTAAGTTGGCTTTACCTAAGATTGATTCTTACTCACTTGGGTTTTTGTCTTCAATTTGTGGTCGAGGTGATGAGTTGCATTACCTCTGTGCCTTTTGCTATCTTAATCAATGGGGTTGCATCCCCTTTCTTCAGACTAGGTAGGGGTCTTAGATAGAGATGCCCCCTTTATTCTCTCCTATTTCTTCTAATCATTGAAGGGTTAATTAGGTTATTAAAAGAGGAATAAAAAAATGAGAGTGACAAAGGGATATGCATTGGTCCAGCTTGCAATATCACACATCTCTTGTTTGTGGATGATATTCTAATTTTCTGTGAAGATACTAGAAGGATAGTTTTGAAGTTCAAAACTATCTTGGAGTTATTTTGTAAAGCTACAAGTATGATTATAAATAATTACAAATCCACTATGTCCATGTGGGGTATAATTGAGCAAGAATAGGGATATTTATCCCATTTATTTCCCTACTAAGCAATAGATCTAGACCAAGGTTTAAACTATTTCAGATTCCATTTGAACCTAACATTTATAAAAGCAGGTGATTGACAATGGTCGATTTCCAAAGTAGAAAAGAAGATAAACCATTGATGCAATGGATGGCTCTCAAGAGTGAGTAGACTGTTTCTTGTTAAAGTTGTATTGGATGCAATACCAATATACTGAATTTCATAGACTTGGGTTTTGAAAGGTGTGTTGGAGACAATTAGGAAATTATGCTACAAATCTATCTAGTCAAGAGATCAAAAAAAGAGAGGATTTGTACTAGCATATTGGAAACGTTTGGCTACTCCAAAAGAAAATGGGGAATGGGGTCTAAATAATCCATTTCTCTTCTCCAAGGCTCTATTCGCAAAAAATGTGTGGAGGTTAATACAAGGAAAAGGATTGTGGACCCAAGTAATTAGAGCCAAGTACATTACCCCAACTACAATACAAGACTAGGTTAGGATCCAAGGAAAACATGTACATA
Organism: Picea mariana; assembly: GCA_032191745.1. NCBI lineage: Eukaryota > Viridiplantae > Streptophyta > Pinopsida > Pinales > Pinaceae > Picea > Picea mariana. Next base: position 8,131 of record JASDQU010688312.1, read on the forward strand.
ATGCTTCAATCATCTGGAAACGAACTCATTTTTTTCTTTAAGTATGCAACTCGCTAATCTGGAAAGTGGGCAAAGGGGATAAAGTTCAAATTGGTCTTGACCCTTGGATAGGTAGCAAGGGATTACACATATTGTCTCATCATGTGATCCAAGATCTCATAAGTAAAGGATATTATTGTTAAATTTGGCAGCATCAATAGTCATTCTCCAATGAGAGGCCATATGGTCCACCCTGAGGCTAGCCAAGGAGATTTGGAGAATCGACCAGTCTTGTGAGGTATTGAAAAAATCCAGGGGGAACGTACAACCTCTGTGATTCAAACCAAAAGTTAGGACGAACAAGGTGTTATGTGAGTCTAACGAAAAAGTCAAGGGGGAACATACAACCTCTATGAGCATATACAGTCTAGTGAAAAAGTCAGGGGGAACATACAACCTCTATGAGCATAGACAGACTAGTGCAAAAGTCAAGGGGAAAATACAACCTTTGTGAGCCTAGTCAAGCCTTGTGAGACATGAGCAAAAGTCAAGGCATCTAGCAAATGTTAGGTTGAATATAAAATTTCTATGAGCTAGAAACAAACGATATTCCTAATATTGCAAATGATATAAATGTATTGATATAGTGTGTTGGCACGTGTAACATTATCCACCATGAAGAGGATTTTGAATTTCCTTGTAAAGAGTCGAGTTGTAACTAAAGTCTCAAGTCTAGTTCTATTTTAGAACTAAAGTGTAATGTTGAGTTGTAACTGAAGTCTTAAGTCTAGTTCTATTTTAGAACTAAGGTGTAATGTTGAGTTGTAACTGAAGTCTTAAGTCTAGTTCTATTTTAGAACTAAAGTGTAATGTTGAGTTGTAATTGAAGTCTTAACTCTAGTTCTATTTTCGAACTAAAGTGTAATGTTGAGTTGTAACTGAAGTCTCAAGTCTAGTTCTATTTTCGAACTAAAGCATACCAGTCTCAAGTCTAGTTCTATTTTCGAACTAAAGTGTAATGTTGAGTTGTAACTGAAGTATCAAGTCGAGTTCTATTTTCGAACTAGAGTATACCAGTCTCAATTCTAGTTCGAACTAAAGTATGAATCTCATTTATGATTAAAGCATGCAAACAAGTTACTATTTTGAGCCTCTCCTCTTCTCCTCTTCATCCTATATAAGCAGAGGTCGACCCCTCTCTTCGACACAGTTTTGATATCTAGGTTAAGGGTGAAGCAATAGAGGCGCATATCAGTGATAAAGAGGCAGCATACCAAAGAAGCATATCAGTGTTGTATATCAGCAATAGAGGATGCATATCAATGGCATATATCAGCATCATATCAATGTTGTATATCAACAATAGAGGCAACATATCATAGGTGTATTTCAGCAAGGTCTCTTAGGTCTTTGTCAAGTCAGAGTCATCTTGGCAAGCTCTTTAAGAGCATAACATTCATGGTCAATATTTGTAAGTGATCTTACATTATTAATGAAATAAAGGAATATTGTTTGCTAGGGGTTTTCTCCATATACAGGGTTTCCCCAGGGTATATGTCTAGTTTATGTGCATACTTACTTATCTACATAGTTATTGCTATTCGGTTATGATTTNCAACAATAGAGGCAACATATCATAGGTGTATTTCAGCAAGGTCTCTTAGGTCTTTGTCAAGTCAGAGTCATCTTGGCAAGCTCTTTAAGAGCATAACATTCATGGTCAATATTTGTAAGTGATCTTACATTATTAATGAAATAAAGGAATATTGTTTGCTGGGGGTTTTCTCCATATACAGGGTTTCCCCAGGGTATATGTCTAGTTTATGTGCATACTTACTTATCTACATAGTTATTGCTATTCGGTTATGATTTGGTATTGTTGAAGTGTATTAAGCCAGAATCAAAGTGTTGAAGAAAATAAAAGAATTAATCCACATAAGAAATCAAGCTCATAATCTAACATGGTATCAGAGATTAGGGTGTGTTAAACATGTTGAAGTGCAGCAGCAAGTACACACAGATCCAATCTAGCTTGATTAAGTTTCCAGTGTGAATTCCATGGCATCCTCCATTTCAGTCAGGGCTGAGGATAGGCTCGAAGGAGATACCAACTTCAATGTGTGGAAGCTCTGGATAACAAATATCTTGCAGAAGCATGATTTTGAGCAGTATGTGACCACAGTGGCGGAGGAACCCACAAATAATGAAGGAAGAGCGGACTTCAGGAAGAGTCAAGAAAATTCCAAGCGAATCATCTTAGACTTAGTCAAAGACAGTATAATTCCTGCAATGACTTCGTTAATGACTGCCAAGGATTGTATGGATACCTTGGTGAATCTGTATGAGAAAAATGCTCCAAGTCAGAAGAGGACACTTAAGCACAAGATTAAGTATTTGAAGATGGAGAAAGGTGAATCAGTGGAATCTTTCTATTCCAAGATAGAGCAGATCAGAGATCATCTTTTGGTCACAGGGGTGACAGTGGACGATGATGATTTAGTGCAGGGAATTTTTTACGGTCTTCCTTCTTCATGGGAGACCTTCTTATCCAGTGTAAGTGGGAGAGAGATTCAACCCACGTTTGATAGGTTATGGCATGATTTCCTCCATGAGGAGAGTCACACAGCTACCAAGAGCGAGCCAACAAAAGAAGAGCCTCAGCTTTAGCATCAAGATTCAAGTGAAAGAAGAAAGGCACTTTCCAGAAAGGCTCTCAGAGGAAGCCAAACACCAAAGGTACATTCAAAGGCAAGAATATTGATACATCTAAGATTAAATGCTTTAGTTGTAATAAGTTGGGTCATTTTTCTAAAGATTGTTGGTTTATAAAGAAATATCCAAGGAAAGGGAAACATCATGCCTCAACAACTGAGGATGATGAATCCAAAAGAAATTAGAAAATTCCTTCTAATGAGAAAGAAAATAGAAAAGAATATTACTTGGTTTTTGCCTTATCCAATTCAGTTTTCACGGGGCCAAAAACTTGGTTAGTAGACAGTGGTGCATCAAAGCACATGACAGGATACAAGGAGATCATCTCAGATTTCGAGACAAATTTTTTTGCAGATCATGTTGAGCTTGGGGATGAAAAATTTTACAAGATAGAGGAAGTAGGCTCTATCTCCTTCAGATTGGAATGTGGGGCTAGACTTCCTATTGATGAAGTATTATATGTTCCAGGGCTCAAGAAGAATCTACTATCAATTGCAACCCCTGAGGACAATGGATATTGGGTGATCTTCAAGGACATGAAGAAACTACTATGGGCTAAAGGTAGCCACTTAAGTACAACATAACCCATTGGAACTCGCAGTGGAGGACTGTACGTCGTGTCAGGACAGTCAGTTCAGGTATTGTCTCATGATGTGACTAGCTCCAACAAGTTTTGGAATGGAAGACTTGGACATATTCATTACAAATATCTTCCAGATCTATAGACCATGGTATGTGGCATGCCCTCTATTTCTCTTAGTAAAAATGAAATTTGTAAGGGATGCATGCTAAGTAAAAATATAAAGAAAGCATTCCCTAGTAGTGACAACAGAGCTCAGGGCATCTTAGATCTGGTTCATTCTGATGTATGTGGTCCCATGTCATCTCCCTCACTCAATGGTTGTTTGTATTATGTCATTTTTATTGATGATTGCTCAAGAAAATGTTGGATATATTTCCTTAAAGCTAAAAGTGACACATTTGATCAATTCAAGGAGTATAAAGCCTTTATTGAAAAGCAGACAGGGAAACACATCAGAATCCTTAGAATAGACAATGGAGGAGAGTTTGAATCTCTCCAGTTTGAGGATTTCTGCAAGTCAGTAGGAATCAAGAGACAGTTGACCATGCCATATAACCCTCAGCAAAATGGAGTTGCTGAGAGGAAAAACAAGACAATTTGTGAGGCAGCGAAAGCAATGATGTTTGACCAAGATCTGCCAAATTATTTATGGGCAGAAGCTACCTCCACTGTCATTTATATTCAGAACATGTGTCCACATGCTACCTTGAAGGACAATACTTCTGAAGAGGTCTTCTCAGGTATCAAACCTGAAGTAGGGCATCTAAGGATATTTGGGNTGGAGGAGAGTTTGAATCTCTCCAGTTTGAGGATTTCTGCAAGTCAGTAGGAATCAAGAGACAGTTGACCATGCCATATAACCCTCAGCAAAATGGAGTTGCTGAGAGGAAAAACAGGACAATTTGTGAGGCAGCGAAAGCAATGATGTTTGACCAAGATCTGCCAAATTATTTATGGGCAGAAGCTACCTCCACTGTCATTTATATTCAGAACATGTGTCCACATGCTACCTTGAAGGACAATACTCTTGAAGAGGTCTTCTCAGGTATCAAACCTGAAGTAGGGCATCTAAGGATATTTGGGCGTCATGTGTATATTCATGTCCCTAAGGAAAAGAGGACAAAGATGGAACCCTCAGGAAAGAAATGAGTTTTTGTGGGGTACAATAAGAAATACAAGGCTTATAGGATTTATGTACCAGGTCAGAGGCAAATAGAGGTAAGAAAATATGTGACTTTCCATGAGAAAGCCGCATTTAAGAAATCCAGAGAGCTTCAGCAGGAATCAGAAGCAGTTCAGCCAGCTTTACCCTCTTCTGAAAATGAAGAGTCATATGATCAGAGGGAGGAACCTCATGAAGGGCCAAGTAATGATCCCCTAGAACCTACTGAAGTGTTAGAAAGAACTCTTGAAGAACCTCCAACCAAAAGGAAGCCAGGGTGGCTTAAAGAAATAGTGCAAGAAGCAGAAAGGATAGTTGCTCCCAAAGGAACTTTCAGGGAAAGGAAGAGGCCTCATAGGTTTGGAGGCTATGTTGCACTGATGAGCAACATTAGTGATGTTGAACCTTCTTTATTTGAAGAAGCAGATAAATTACAAGTATGGAAGGATGTCATGCTTGAGGAATATAGGTTTATTATAAAGAACAATGTTTGGGACATTGTGTCGAGGCCAAAAGACAAATCAATGGTTTCTTCCAAATGGATCTATAAGATCAAACATGCAGCTGATGGAAGTGTGGAAAAGATTTGTATCCAGAGGCTTCACTCAGAAAGAAGGAATCGACTACAAAGATATTTTTTCCCGTATAGCCAGGTATACCTCCATTCTAACTATTATTGCTTTATCTCTCGTTCTTGGTTGGAAGCTACATCAGATGGATGTAAAAACAAAATTCTTGAATGGAAATATTGAACATGAGATCTTTGTGGAACAACCAGATGGTTTTGTACTACATAACAAAGGCACTCATGTATGCAAGCTAAGGAAGGACTTGTATGGTCTTAAGCAGGCTCCCAGAGTTTGGTATGACAGGATTGATGGATTTCATAAAATCCTGGACTTTTAGAAAAGTGATGTTGATGCAAATATGTACTTCAAGGTAAGAGGTAACCAACCTGTTATACTAATCATGTATGTTTATGATCTCTTTCTAACAGGATATGAAGGGCTAATAGTCTGGTGTAAGAGGGAGATAACCTTAGAATTCGAGATGAAAGACTTAGTCTTGATGCATTACTTCCTAGGATTGGAAGTATGGAAAAGACAGGGCGAGATATTTCTAGCACAAGGAAAATACACACTGGATGTACTAAATAGGTTTGGTATGATGGATTGCAAATCCATGTCTACTCCGATGATTACCAACCTAAGGAAGCTGCATGATTCTGATACAGGTTCAGATTTGGTGGATCCCACCATGTATAGGCAGCTGATTGGATCATTGATGTACATGATCCACACTAGGCCAGATATGTGCTATGAAATGATTGTAATGAGTCAGATCATGACTGAACCGAGACAGAGACATTGGGTGGAAGCAAAGCACATCTTGAGATATCTCAAAGGGACCATTACTTATGGTCTGAGATATGCATCTAGTGGTGGCTTATTTCTACATGGGTATGCAGATGTTGACTGGACAGGAAGCCCAGTGGATCGGAAGAGTACTTCTGGATGTTGCTTCAGTTTAGGATCTGCTATGATCTCTTGGTCAAGCCAAAAGTAGTGATCCATTTCACAAATTACAGCAGAGGCTAAGTACATTGCAGCAAGTGATGCTAGCAAGGAAGTAGTATGGCTTAGAAAATTGGTTTCTAGGTTGTTTAGTGACAAGCTCGTGACCATGGTGGTTCACTGTGATAATCAAAGTTGCATAAAATTGATAGAGAACCCGGTATTTCACAACAAGTAAAAAAATATTGACATGAGGTACCACTACATCTGAGACTTGGTCCAGAGAAAAAATGTAAAGTTACAGTACATAGCCACGAGTGAGCAGGTAGCTGATATCCTGACCAAGCCTCTAACCTTGAGACAGTTTTTGCAACTAAGAGGCAAGCTTGGTGTGGCTGAGAATGACTCCCTCACTGAGAGGGAGTGTTAAATTTGGCAGCATCGATAATCATTCTCCAATGAGAGGCCATATGGGCTACCCTGCGGCTAGCCAGGGAGATTTGGAGAATCAACTAGTCTTGTGAGGTATTGAAAAAAGCCAGGGGGAACGTACAACCTTTGTGAGCATAGACAGACTAGTGCAAAAGTCAAGAGGAACGTACAACCTCTGTGAGCCTAGTCAAGCCTTGTGAGCCATGAGAAAAATTCAAGGCATTTAGAAAAAGTTAGTTTGAATATAAAATTCCTATGAGCTAGAAACAAACAATATTCCTAATATTGCAAATGATATAAATGTATTGATCTAGTGCGTTGGCACGTGTAACATTCTCCACCATGAAGAGAATTTCAAATTTCCTTGTAAAGAGTAAAGTTGTAACTGAAGTCTCAAGTCTAGTTCTATTTTAGAACTAAAGTTTAATGTTGAGTTGTAACTGAAGTCTTAAGTCTAGTTCTATTTTAGAACTAAAGTTTAATGTTGAGTTGTAACTRAAGTCTTAAGTCTAGTTCTATTTTAGAACTAAAGTGTAATGYTGAGTTGTAACTGAAGTCTTAAGTCTGGTTCTATTTTCGAACTAAAGTGTAATGTTGAGTTGTAACTGAAGTCTCAAGTCTAGTTCTATTTCCGAACTAAAGTATACCAGTCTCGAGTCTAGTTCTATTTTCGAACTAAAGTGTAATGTTGAGTTGTAACTGAAGTCTCAAGTCTAGTTCTATTTACGAACTAGAGTATACCAGTCTCAAGTCTAGTTCGAACTAAAGTATGAAGCTCAGTTATGATTAAAGCATGCAAACAAGTTACTATTCCGAACCTCTMTTCTTCTCCTCTTTAGCCTATATAAGCAGAGGTTGACCCCTCTCTTCAACACAGTTTTGATATTCAGGTTAAGGGTGAASAAATGGAGTCRCATATCAGTGATAAAGAGGTAGCATACCAAAGAAGCATATCAGTGTTGTATATCAGCAATAGAGGCTACATATCAGTGGCATATATCAGCATCATATCAGTGTTGTATATCAACAATAGAGGCAACATATCAGAGGTGTATTTCAGCAAGGTCTCTTAGGTCTTTATCAGGTCAGATTCATCTTGGAAAGCTATTTAAGAGCAGAACATTCATGGTGGATATTTGTAAGTGATATTACATTATTAATGCAATAAAGGAATATTGTTTTCTAGGGTTTTTCTCCCTGTACAGGGTTTCCCCAGGGTATATGTGTTTTTGATGTGCATGCTTACTTATCTACATAGTTATTGTTATTCGGTTATGATTTGGTATTGTTGAAGTGTATTAAGGTGGAAACAAAGTGTTGAAGAAAATAAAAGAATTAATCCGCATAAGAAATCAAGCTCATAATCTAACAATTATACCCTTAAATAGATTGTGATTTGGGAGGTATACAAATTGGTAACAACAATGGCTCACATGGGAGGTTGGTTTAGGAGAAGATATTGTTGAAGTTTGCAAGGTTTCTACAGATGTTTTAAAAGAAAGCAATGCCAAAATTAGAGAGGATGGTGATTAATTCTTATTTAGTCATTAACATTTCCATTTTTTGGAAATTTGGTATTTTTTGGAAATGGAAATGTGAATGACTAAACATACCCTTTATATCTCAATCATTACAATCACATATTATGGAACTTATATAACATCATATGTATGATCATAAATGCCAAACCTATTACCTTGTATCTTCGTGATATTACAAGTTGAGTTTCCCCCATCTTCCCCAAATTCTAAATGGAGGATGATATTAACCATTAGTCACGACTGGTAAACCCAAAGGACTCGATGGGAATGGATCCCACAACCTTGTATTAATTTTTTTTCCTATGGAAATA
>JASDQU010688313.1:0-16212 GCA_032191745.1 Picea mariana
ACTCTTTGAATGATATAGGTAAAATTATCATAAAGTTAACAACACTTATATACACTGTATTTAAAAAGTATTAAAAATAACTATTATTGATTCACCCCCTCCCTCTTAGTAATCAAACAATTGGTATCATAGAAGGTCCTTCAAAAGGCCGTTTAATCATTGGAAGGAGATCATGGGTTACTCTAATATTGGGATACCATAGTTTGATGGGGAATATTATTCCTTCTAGATAAGAAGAAAGAAGAAACACATAGAGGCACTAGGATTTGATGTTTGGCTATCAATATTATATGGATACAAAGCACCAACCTCTCCTCCAACAAATAAATATGGAATAAAATTGAATAAAATAATTAAAGAGCCACAAGTGCACTCCTGAATGGTATGTCTAAATAAATATACACCAAGGCTATGCATTTCGATTCCTCTAAAGAAATCTGGAACAAACTGAAGAATATTTACGAACGATATGAGAAACTCAAGGAAGCTAGACTCCAAATTTTCAGATTGAATTTTCACCAATTGAAGATGAATGAAGATGAAGACATAAAAACCTACTTTCTATGAGTTGATCAAGTAGTAAACAATATCAAAGGTATATGAGATGAGATAAAGGAACCGATTGTTGTAAAAAAATATTGATAGCCCTACCAATGAGATTTGATTCAAATATTTCAACACTATAATAGAGAGTGGACCTAGCCACAATGATCATGGATGAGTTGCACGTGATACTCACAACCTATGAGATGAGGACAGATCAAGAAAATATGGTTACAAAGGAAGCAACATTCAAGGAATCTAATAAGACAAACAAAAACAACAAGAAAAATGAAAAGTTAGATAATAGCAATAGTGATGTCTCAGAAGGCGATGAAGAAGTAGCCAACTTTGTTTGAAGAATGAATAAGGGAACCAAAAAATATAAAGGTAATATTCTATTGTTTTTTTTTTAATTTTGATGGTATTGGTCATTTTTATAATAAATGTTCCCATAAGAAAAAGAAAATAAATGAAAAAGATGACCCTAAAAAGAAACAAATACAAAAAGGCAAAAGAAACAAAAATATTTTTTTCAAGAAAATCCTTTGCAACAAGGAAGACAGTTCTTCATGGGAGGAAGATGATGTCAACGACAATGATACATAAACTGTGTTATTCATGGAAGTAGAAGAATATGATGAAGAAGGCTCCGAAGAAGAATATGAATAGGTAGAATTTTATTACAGAGAAGAATTGTTGAGTGCCATAGAAGTTATAAAAATGGAAAAGAAGAAAAACAAGTCACTTCTGGCAGAACTAAAAAGAAAAGAGGGAATTTAGAATTCCATCTTCGAATAACTAGAGTAGATCATCACTAAATTAAAAATCCAAGTAGAACAATATAGGAGAATTCAATAAGCAATCAAAGAACAATTACAATAAAGAGATAGGATCATTAGAAGTTTGAAAGAAAAAATTGCCACATTGAGAAAAGACCTTCAAAATAAAAATATTCAGAATAACTCTAAAATTTTGGATGATATTATTAGTAGTCAAAGGCCACATCATGCCATGTCTAGACTAGGATACAAACATATATAAAAAGACATAATATCCAAAATAACATATCAATAAACAAAACCAATAAGCTACGCAGAGATAGTCAGAGGATCTCTTGAGAAGGAACAAGACAAGAAATTTCATAAGGAAGTTCACAGAGACACTCCACTACCTAGAATATTTAGATTTCAGAATCAATAACAGTTAGAAATAAAAACACCTTCAGAAGATGAAGGATTCAAAAGAGTAACTCCCTTTATAAGATATTCAAATCTTAGGTATCAAACTATATTTTTTGGACTGTGTTATTCATGCAAAACATTTGTACATAAGGATGTAAATTCCATAGAAAATAAAAGGAACATAAAAAACCATGAAATTTATGCATGAAATGGTTATTCAAGAAGGCCTAATGAAACACGGATCATAAGCTACAACATGTTTGAATCCTTAAGTACTGAAGTGGAAGGCTATAAGTGCAACAAATTTTCACACAAGGCCAACGATTGTAGAATAAAAGTTTCTCCAAGAGAATCATAAAAAAACAACAACAATTACAAACATGAACCTCAAAGAATGTGGATAAGGAAGCATAATTAGTACACCAATTAATAATGCACACTCACTCAACAAGATCAACACAAGAAACATGGTTGGTATGTTGACAGTGGTTGTTCAAAGCACATGATAGGTGATAAAGACTTGTTTCTAACATTGAAAAAGGAAATAGATGGGTCAGTCTATTTTGGAAACGATAACTCAACAAAAATCATTCGAAGAGGCATAGTGAACATTGGAAGTAGGGATTCCAAGGAAGAAAATGTTCTACTAGTGGAAGATATGAAAAAAATATTGTAAGTGTAAGAAAAATGTGTGACCAAGGTCACAAACTTGTGTTTGATTCACATAAATGTGAGATAAGAAAATAATATTCAAGTAGAGTGGTAGAGAAAACCATGAGAACTACAAGCAACATATATGTATTGATGAAATTCGAAAGAAAAAAGCATTGTTTAGGAAAGGAAGATGAAGTTTGGCTATGGAATAGAAGAATGGGTCAAATAAATTTTGATAAGCTTGTCAAGGTCGGAAAAAAGGAATCATTGAAAGAAATGCCCCAGATCATGAAGCCAACAAACACATTGTGCAAGCATTGTCAATAATGAAATCAAACCAAGACCAATCTCAAATCAAAGAATACTCCATAGCAAAATAGCTGGAATTTTTGCATACTGATCTAGTTGGACCAACTAGAACAAAGTGGTTGAAAGGTGAGAAATATTTTATGCTACTAGTTGATGACTATATATGACTGCATTTTGTTTTCTCAGGAAAAAGTTAGAGGCATTAGAGAACTTCAAGATGTACAAGGATATGGTTGAAAATGAAATAGATTAAAAAATAAAATGTTTAAGATCAGAAAATGGAGGAGAGTTTACTTCAAAGAGATTTATGTACTTCTGCAGTGAGCATGGAATAAAGAGGCAATTCTCTGTTGCTAGGAAACCACAACAAAATGGAGTCGTTGAAAGGAATAACATGACAATATAGGATATGGCTCGAACTATGATAATGGGTTCCAAGTTGACATACGTTTTTTGCGTATAGGCAGTGCATACAACAATTCACATTCAAAACAGAGGAATTCTTATAAACAACTGTGATAAAAATCCCTATGAGCTATGGAAAGGAAGACTAGTTAATGTGAAGCATGTCAAAGTTTTTGGAAGCAAATGATACATCAAAAGAGAAAATGGAATAACGGGAAAGTTTGATTCTCATGTTGACAAAGGCATACTTGTTGGGTACTCAAGAACAAGGAAAGCATACAAATGCTTCAATCTAAGGCTAAAAAAAATTGTGGAAAGAATCAATGTAATGTTTGATGAGACAGTTGGATGAAGGATAAAATAAGAAGGAAACGATTCAATGGAATAGGTTCATGAAGAATAATTAAATGAAGAAGAAGTAGCATAAGAGGAATATGAAGAAGAGAAACCAAAAGAAGAGAAAGAACACCAATATATTCAAGTATCTCCAAAGACACCTAGTAGAAGAATACAAAAGAATCATCCATCATGTCATATTATCAGGAATAAAGATGCAGGAGTTTAAAATCAAAGAAGAATCCATTCACCAAAAGAACTTCACCTAACATTATTATCCAAAATTGAGCCAAGTAGTTTTGAAGAAGCCGAAAAGGATGAATTATGGATCAAATCCATGGATGCAGATTTAGATCAAATAGAGAAGAATGACACTTAGGAATTGGTTCCAAGGCCAAGGAACAAGAATGTGATCTGTATAAAGTGCGTCTTCATAAACAAATTGAACGAATATGGATAGGTTACTAGGAACAAAGAAAGGCTGGTATGTAAAGGATACGCCCATATTGAAGGTATAAACTTTGAAGAAATGTTTCCCTACTTTCCAAAATGGAAGCAATCATATTGATCCTAGATTATGCATGCTCCAATAATATTAAAGTGTATCAGATGGACGTGAAATCAACTTTCCTAAACGAGGATATAGAGGAAGAATTCTACAATGAGAAACTGAAAGGATTTCAACTGTTAGAGAATGAAAATTATGTTTGCAAGTTAAAGAAGGCCTTGTATGGTGTCAAAACATCCCCTAGAGAATGATATTCCATACTGTAAAGATACTTACAATAGTAAGGGTTCAGGAAAGGGAATGTAGACAACAACCTCTACATGAAGGTAAATCAAGATAATATTTTGTTGATTGAACTTTATGTTGATGATATTATATTTGGAAGTGATGATGATAGGATGAGCAAGAAATTTTCAAAGGATATGCATAATGAGTTCGAAATGTCATTTCTTGGAGAATTATATTTCTTTTTGGGTCTTTAGATATGTCAAAGAAACCAAGGAATTTTTATCTCTTAGACCAAGTATATTAGAGAAATGTTAAAGAGGTTCGGAATGGAAGATTGCAAACCAGTCAATACTCCTATGAAAACCAGTTGAAAGTTAAGTAAATATGATGATTGAAGGGCTAGATATCAATGGAAATACATGTCAATGATTAGTATCTTACTTTATGTGACAACTTCCAGACCAGATGTGGTGCAAGAAGTTGGACAGGTTGAATGATTTCAAGAAACACCAAAGGAAGAACATGTTTTGGCAGAAAAGAGGAGATTTATATATCTCAAGGGTACATAAGAGTTTGGATTATGTTATCCAAAAGGGAAGGATCTATCACTTGTTTCCTACACAGATGAAAACTAGGTAGGTTGCATTGATGATCAAATAAGTACAAGTGGAGAAACCTTCTACTTGGGTGAGTTTTTATTAGCTTGGCTAAGCAAGAAACAATCGTAAATATCATTATCTACAACCAAATAAAAGTATATTGCAACAACATCATGTTGTACATAGGTCCTATGGATAAAAATAAAATAAAATATATACAGGTTGAGTATGATGATCCCATTTTGATATTTTGTGATAACATAAGCACATGAGTATCTCAAATAATCTAGTGATGCACTGCAAGATGAAACACATACCAATCAAGTTTCATTTTCTATGGGAATAGGTTGTAGATAATAACACCATATTTGAATATGTTGGGGAAAAAGATAAGATTGTAGATATCTTTACAAAACCACTTCCATGGGAATATTTTGAGTATATTAGCCAAAATATTGGATTAGTTTCTTCCCTATAATGTATTTTGAATGATTTTCTTATATGTCATATATTTACACGAGGAAGCACCATGAATATGACATAGGAAAATTTAGATAGGGGGATAATCCCCAAGGATAGTTCTGTCGGGGGGAGAAACATTTTCCATTGATGTCAAAGGGGCATATATTAATCCAAAGCATAAAGATAAATTAGAGAGGCATGATTATAGGGGGAGCGATGGTCACAAGAGGAGCATGAGAGCCATGATTTCAATGTTGCATTAGAGTGTTGGCATCAATGTCAAAGGGGGAGATTTTTGATAAATTGGGTTGGTTATCATTGATGTCAACCCTTGAAGCAAGTCTGGTATCAAATTTCGATAGCCCCAAAAGTGTTGACAAAGAACTCATGTTTGTATGAGGAATAATGTAATGAATAATAATGAATTTGTAGGAAATACTATCATACATGGATAATACACGTCGTTCTATTTCCAGTGATATGTGGTACATCCCGTAGTTCCTCACGATTTAAGAGATATGGTCTTATGAAGTTGGAGAACCCTTTAGACTAATATAGAAGCCCCTAGAAGGTAAAAAAGAAGTCAAAATCTTATAGAAAGTCATAAATAAGATTCCCTGGTCAAAGTGGTTGAACAATCAATTAATTAAATAATAAAGTAGTTGCAACAAGAAGTTAGTTAAGGGTAAATAAGTTATGATTTGACTAATTATGGAAAAGTTAGTTGCAACAAGAAAGTGGGTTAGCCCTAGAAGATGTAGAAAGGGGTAAAAAAGTTACAAGGTAGTTTCTAGAGGAAGGGAGTTGGAAAATCTAAATAAGAGAGAAAGAGGCTCCCATTTACACCTATTGAGCACATTGAATATCTCTTTTGTGAAACGTTATGGGTAGATATTATTGATAAATATGAAGCAGTGAGTTTGAAGAAACAACATTCAACAAACAAAGATGTTGCAGTAGTCAAAGAGCCGAGATTGTGGTTATTTAATCAGGGTTTTACTAAAAAGATCTGCGAGTTTCATAACTAGAAGGACGAATACATATATGGCCCACAGTGGGATAAATAATGAAATTCCATTAATTTACTGAACACATGGAGAGAAATTGTTGTCAAAGATGAAGAAAATGAAGATCAAATCCATCATCAATGACAGGTTGTAGAGTTGACAAGCGACTACAGGAAGGTCTAACAGTGATAAAATACAATAGAGATATATACAATAACAAAAGGTATGTTATATGCTTATCTAAAGTAGGTATTTGGTTATTTTTTGGGGTATGGATATGGGAGACAAATCTTTTTCACTTAAGGGACTATTGGTTGTATGGTATATTCTGTATAAGACAGATCTACAAAGATACATTATTATTGTATTGGTTGTTTGTTGTTGGGACACTTCATTGGGAATCTTGTTGAGAAATATCGTGTGTTATTTGGAGTATGTTTCACGGTTTATGGTTGATACATATTTCTATCAGTACATGTTGTAATTTCATAACATTGAGAGTTTGATGTATGGTTAATGTGATGGTCTCTTATATGACACATGATCAGTGATACATATGTGTGATCCTAGTACATGGATTTTTCTAGATATACTTGAGTCATTGATATGAGTTCTATGAAATCATATTTGGTTGGTTGATATATTACAGTGACAGGTTCTCATTATCAGGTTTTACAGTAACATATTGATAGAAACAAAGAAAATGGAAATGAAACTAGGGAGTGTTTTATAGCAGTTCACGAGTTTCATAGAATAGAGCCATGAACATCTACATGTTATAGAAAAGAGAGACACATACATTCTCATGTTGTAGCACATACATGTCAAGAATCTGTAGAAAATATTTGAAGCAGATTGGTATAGGTTGTGACAGGTTTTCAGTGAATTTTCTGACAGTGATAGAGTTGATTTAGTGACAATGATAGGTTGTCTAAATTTTTCATGTATATTTTAGGGTGGTTGGATGGGGAAAGGATAGGTGGTTTTAGCCACCTTCTCATTCTATCTAGAGAACATAGGGGGTTGTAGCCTCCTTTTGGTTGGAGCCATAAAATTGGGGATTTGGAGATTACCTCAAGTTGTAACCTGAGAATCTAGTGGGTTGGAGCCTCCTTCTAGTAGGATATGGAGAACAAAGGAAGTTGGTGATTCCAATGAACATACTTATTAAAGACATATATGAAAAATCATTCTTTGTTTTTCTCCTGCATTCAGTTTTCACGTAAAAATATTGATGTACTATGTATGTGTATGATTGCTCATTGTTCATGGTTTATTTATTCTACACTCTTTGAATGATATTGTTAAATTGATCATAAATTTAAAAACATGTATATACACTATGGTTAAAAAGGATTAAAAAACACTATTACTGATTCACGTCCCCTCTCAGTTATCCAATATCTCATTATCAAATTTGTAGCCTCATTATCAACTTTGTAGCTCAGTACATATCTTAGAATAATATTCAATGGATTAATACTTTTTTCTCTTCCTTCTCTATGCCCATCGGATTTAGTGTCATCATTTCCTAAGATGGAATTCATACCCTTGACTTCATCTTCCTAAGTATGATTTATCTCACTAATATTCATACTAAATTGTTCTACCTATAAATTTAAGTTTGCACAATGTGTACCCAAGGGAAACATATATTACATTAGACATAAAAATAAAATATGGAAAATTCCTCGATCATCTCCAATCCTTCAAGGCCACCAGGTGCCTTCTTTTTTCCTTTTTGAAGAAATATGCTACCCTTATCTTAAATATACTTGAACATATTGAGTCTTCTCTTCCATATATTTTTATTGCCTATTAATTGTTTAATTATGATATATGGGAGGGAAGTTATAGCTTCCTAAAGCTAAAACTCTTTCCCATACTTAAACAAGAAATTTTAAAAATATATGTCATAGTCTTACTGATGTGGCACCCTGTTGATGTGGCATGACATGTGTTAGCTAATGTGGTATCTAGTTCCACATGTCCTACTCCGTGACTACCCTTCCATATCTTTCACCATCTAGAGATGCCCCAGTAAACCTATGGACCTTCTCTCTCTCTCTCTCTCTCTCTCTCTCTCTCTCTCTCTCTCTCTCTCTCTCTCTCTCTCTTCATTTCCTCTGTCATGGAAGACCTGCACTTTTGTTTTTCTTCCATTTGGCATGAATATGACCACAATGAAGAGAGATTTTCCCACTTCACTCCTTCATCTTCCACACAACAACACAACCAACCTGACATGCTAAGGTGATGCCATGTCACCTCTTTATTCCATGTTGGTTGTAAGGCTCAATAACTTCATAGTTTAACAAAGGGAAATATATACATATTTTCCAAACCAGCAGATATATTCCCATACAGATCATTCAAAATATATGAATATCCTATGTCCAACATTCCCAACCCTTCTAGATATCTTCCCATCCACAATCCATATTTTTCAAAAATTCCAATTAATAGAAATCTTGAATTTATGGATTTTCATATGGTCCTCCTTTGCTAACATAGGCCCTGTATGTACCTCACTACCACATGGATACTTTTGATTTTTCTTCCTAGGACAATGTGTGCCTAATAAAAGGCCTCCACTTGTCACTTTGGCACTAGCTGTAGGACGAGTGGGACCCATACCCTTTTCCTCTATGCCTTTCTCCATGTGGCATGGTCCCCTCACTTAGAAAAAATAAAATGACTGAGATATTATTTTGGAATTAAAGGCACATAGACCTTATCATAGTATCTTCATTCCAAAAGGTCCAATGGCTAATATTAGCTTGATAGGATGACCCTAATTAAATTTGGTCTTAACTGTGTGCACTCCTTAACCATGGAACCATTTTCAAAAATATAAGATGGCTAAGGATTATCTTGATCGGATGAACCTCATTGAATTTGGGATTAAATAAGAACACCCTTTAACCATGAAAGTAGATTATGAAATATATACTGAATGAGGATGATATTGATCAGATGACCCTGATTGAATTCATGATTAAACATGTGTGGGAAATAACAAGGTCGTTTTGTCCTATACTCACCATAGAATGGCACCCACACTCCTTTCCACGTGTCATCCCTATGTTATATTTAGATACTTTCATCGTCTAGTTTGTCCTACATGGCGTCTACACCATACTGATGTGGAATTTCCCACCTGACATCCACCCTTCCTCCTTACGACTTTATGGTTACACCATGTCAAGGATCCACATATGGAAATATGGCATCCAACATTTTACTAAGTGGTCCTTTTTAAGAAAATATAGATTTCCATATTTTTAGATGGTCCCAGTTCCACTGCACCAATTCATTATTTGACCCAACACCATGACCTACCATAGTGGATCCTCTGACAATTTTTTTTCAATGTGGCCCTCACACAAGAACTGACCTTGTATTTGATGTAACAAGATGATGTGGAATCTAGAATACAACTTTTTCAAAAATCCCATCTTTTAGAATCTCTACATTTTTAAATTTTTGGATGGTTCGAGTTCAACCCCACAGTTCTTCCATCTGGCCTCCAACCTAGGACTCCCACCATGGCCTAGTGATGAGGTTTTTCCACCTAAATCCTTTCACGTAAAAAACTCATGGTATTCATATCATCCCCATGTGGACCTCACATCACCATGAAATCACTGACCTACAAGGTTCCACTGAGTCTTGGTGTTGTAACCCAAAATTTCCCTCTAAAATGTTTCCAACATTTCACAATTCATGGAAATTTGAATCTCATTTTTCTTACCTCGAAACAATATTCAGTCTAAAAAATCTTTCTCTATTATTTATCAATCCACTAATTTAGTTTATCTTTTTCATATTGATGACGTCGAAGTCAATCTTTAGCTAATGCATTTTATCCTAGTTCAAATGATAGTTATATTGAGGCTTTAGTTAAAATATGGTCACCATTAAAAGTTATTCTATTAAATCAAAGTCAATTGTTGCAAAAACACTTGGTTTTTGTCGAACCCAATCTTTATAGTTAATAACTTACCAAATACCCACTAAAATAAGCCTAGACCTAGTACTAAAGTCAAGTCAAGTCGAAAAAGTTTTAAATAATTTTCTTATTTATGATAATGCTACCTTTCCTTCTCATGCAAATGGCTGCAACAATTTATCTATAGGTTTAGAATTATATTTATACATCCATATAAGAATGAAATTCTATAGACAAGTGAAAAAAAATCACCTTACTTTATATTTCAAGCTACTATTATTTCAAGGTATTATATTGATATATGGGATATAAACATAGATGCTTTATTTTTATACATTTTATTTTATACATACTAATATAATAAAACACAAAAATTTATTCTAATAATAAAACTTTAATACATTGCATGTGTAAATTTATTTCAAGGATGGATACATATTAAAGTACGTTGATGGTGACATTAAGATGGGTGCAATTTTAAGACAGAAAGTTCTATGAACCATTGATCAACATATTTACTAAACCTCGTATCTTTCAGGCACAAAAAGAGGATTAAATCCCATACAGTTTTAAATCCGAAATTGTCATCAACCATCCATAAAGAAATTTATGGGTTCTTGGATCTCTTGGGTTTTTATATCAAGGTTAAATCCTTTGCGCCTTTTAATCCCATATTGTTATCATCCTTTCATGGATGGAAATGTGGGCAGTGATAACATAACATGAAGGAATCATATAATAGGCTGAGTTGAGAAATAATATTAGTTTTTATGATTACCTATGATGAAAAAGAACTTTCATGGATCTCTAAAGTGCTCATAACTCGAAAGGAATGTCTGAAGGAGGCATAAACTTAAATAAATATCGTAATTTGAAACAACTATTTAGAAATGATGTGATTATACAAAATACAATGAAGATGTATTTCTCAATGTGACACGACCATTAAGCGATGTGATTATTCAACATAAGTTATCCTTGAAAATGTTAGGTCAAAATGTGACATTCACTTAAGGTTATGTCACCTTCCAACATTATTGTAGGCTTCTGTTTCAATACAATGTTTATGAATTACGCCCCCCTTATTGGAATATGGGTACCAAATTAAATTTCACCTTTATGAATTACGCTCCCCATATTGGAATATGGGTAGCAAATTAAAGTTCACCCATAGTTAACCATCCAAAAAGATCACACTGAGTTGACTATGGTTCACCAAGTTGATAATGACCACTAATGGTTGGCTATGGTTGAGCATGTTGGTTTTGTTTAATGATGGTTTACTATGGTAATGTCACATTGCAATGTTCATCTTAGTTGAATAATGTCCAGTTGCTACATTCCTTAATGGTTGTATCACATTTGTGTGTACATATTCATTGTCTTATGATGAATTGCATCATTACTAAATGGTTATGTCACATTGTGATGTTCATTTAGGGTCAAGAAATGGAATAAACCTAAATCAACATCACAATATGATCTAACATTATCAAGGATAACTTATGTCAAATTTCTACATTGTTGAATGGTTGTGTCACATTGCAACATACATCATTATTGTATTATGTCTAATTGCATCGTCCACTCTTCCTTTTGCATTCCCTTATTGGAATATGTGTGTCAGATTAAAGTTCATCCATAGTCAATCATTCATAAACATCACACCGCGTTAGATATGCTTGACCATGTTGATTATTGTTAGTAATGGTTGACTATGGTAGACCATGTTAATTGTGTTTAACTATTATTTTCTATGGTAATGTCACATTGTGACATTTATATTTGTTGAATAATGTTGAATTGCTACATTCCTCAATGGTTGCGTCACATTTCTATGTACATATTCATTGACTTGTGTCAAATTGCATCATTCGTAAATGGTTACATCACATTGTGATGTTCATTTACAGTCATGTCACTTTGCGACATTCCTTTAATGTTATGTTTTAGTGATATGTTTATGGATTATGTTTCCCCTATTGGAATATAGTTTCCATATTAAAGGCCATCCATAGTTAACCATTCATAACCCTAAATGAATGTCATAAGGTTAAATAACCCTAAATGAGAATCACAATATTATGTTACCATTTACGATTGATGCAATTCAACATGCTATAATGAAGACGTGCATTGAAATGAAATACAACCATTGAGGAATGTATCAATTTGACATAAGTTATCCTTGAAAATGAATGTCAAAATGTGACATAACCATTAATGTATGTTGTACATTAATGGAATCCTTATGAGCTCGAGCATGATAATTTGAACAATGTTTGAAAATGATTGAGTTTATGAGCATGTTCACTATGGTTGAGGATTATTGATTTTGGATTACCTTTAATATGGAACCCATATTCCAATAGGGGGAACACAATTCATAAATATCGCATTGAAACATAACCGTAATAGAATGTCATGATGTGACATAAATATAAATGAACATTAGAATGCAACATAACCATTTAGGAACAATGCAATTTTTCATAATACAATGAATATGTATGGTGCAATGCAAGAAAACCATTGAGGAATGTAGTTATTTGACGTAAGTTAGCTTTGAAAATTTTACATCACTACGACATTCATCCAGGGTTATGTCACCTTTTAATGCTCCTTTAGGGATAAGTTGTAATGTGATGTTGATGAATTGCATCCTTGATATTTGAATACGGGTGCCAAATAAAAGGTCACCCATAGTCAACCATTCATAAACATCACACTAAGTTCACTATGGTTGACCATGTTGATTATGGTGAGTAATGGTTGACTATGGTTGATCATGTTGATTATGGTGAGTAATGGTTGACTTTGGTTGACAATTTTGATTGTGTTTAACAATGGTTTACAATGATAATATCACATTTTGATGTTCTTCTTGGTTGAATAACGTCGAATTGCTACATTCCTTAATGGTTGTGTTGCATTTCGACATACATATTAATTGCCTCATGTTAAATTGCACCATTATTTAATGGTTATGTCACATTACGACCTTCATTTAAGGTTAATAAATGCAACAAGATGACATATTATTAACCATGGCTGCCACGTGTGATTATGACTCGTTGACTTTTGATGAATTTCTTTGTTCCTCAATGATTGTGTTAGATTACGACATTTTGTACTTGGTTGACCATGGTTACTATGTTGACATATTCAAATTACTATGGTCTTTTATGGTTATGTTCCATTGACCATGTTTAGTATGGTGAACATATTGAATATGAATAATAATAATAACTTTTTTATGAATAAAATAAATAATTTTTTTAATTTGGTTTAATCATTTTTAGAGATTAACATGTAATTTCTTCATTTTAATTTATTAATTTTTAGAGATTAACAATAATTATTTATATTGTTTTCATTCTCTTAAAATTATTGAATATTATAGCATGTATGATTATAATATGAATTGATCATTTAAATTGGATGGAATTCATTAGTTTTAATTTATTAATTTTTAGAGATTAAAATTAAGCATTTACATTGTTTTCATTTTCTTCAAATTATTTTAGCTTTCAACATGCATAATTAATAGTAAATTCTAAATAAGGCTAGATAAATAAATATCAAATAAAAATGATACTCCTCATTGCATAAAAATAATTTTAAATTTTTTTATTTATACTTAATAGATTATTCTTGTTATTATTTTTCATGTTTTTTATAATAGTAAATTTATCCAAACTAAAAATACATTCCATTAAATGAAATACTTTTTTTGTTAGTATATTTTTCTTAATAGTACATTTCTATAAACTAAGAATACACTCTATTAAATATTTTTGACAATTTTTGTGAATTTTTAATTCTTCTCATTTAGATGGAAACAAAATAAGTTTTCCAAAATACATTTTCTTAATAATTCATATCTCTATACTACATATACATTCCATTCAATATAAATATTGTTTTGTAAAGTTTGTAAACCAAATTAGAATATACATTGTAGGCTAATTTTAGAAAAAATCAATAAAATATAATACTAACAATTTTAATCTTGAAACATTAAATTGTTATTTAATTTTAATATAAGAGTTTAATAATAATATAAATTTTTTTTGTAAGTAAGTTTTTTGTATTATATATAAAAAACCTTCTGAGGTCCAAGATCAAGAGTACATAACTGAGTCCAGTGGTTGTAATTACTGAACTGCTCCATAAGGAGAAACCAGTTCAGCCAACCATAATAAGCTAGTTGCAAAAATTACTAACATTCCCGAAGAAAACTGGACAAATTAACTACCATGAGAGCCATTAGAGCTAAAGTAAGGAACAAGCTATGTGTAATCTGGCACATACTCTGACAGGAAGCTTGGCCAGGGTTCCTCAATGACAGGTGTCCTGCCGCTGAGTGTCCATTGCATGTCCGTGGCGTCATCGGCCTTGTCCTCGTTAGCTTCCAGCTTTACACTTGTCGCCGAGGAAGGCTGCTGGAGTCTGGGGCTTTGCGTGTCCACTGCTGCTGCCGGAGCTAGATTTGCTTCACCACGTTCGCTGCCTGCCAGGGTCGGCAAGCTCACGGAGTCTATCCTAGGCGGGGGTGTGTTTGTCTTTTCCTCAGACTGCAAGCTCCCCTCTGTATTATCATGCTGGAGGCTGCCCGCGTGGTCGCTAAGAGAATCATCGTTGGAGTCCTCAGGAGAGGTTTCAGAAGGATTGGCTAGGAGCTGAAGCAGGACGGTTAACCTCCCCTCCATTTGTTGAACCTGAAATTGGAGGTCGCTTACTCCGTCTCGGAGCTCAAAGACCAGGTCATGTAAAATGGCATATTTTTCACGCGGAAGGTTAGGGCCGGGTGTGTTTGTGGTGCTGCGCCGACCATGAACAGGCGCCATGGGAGGAGGATAGTGCTGGGCGGAGGGAGACCACCAGGAATCGAAAACATCAATAATAGCTAGACACTCAAGAGCCTGGGAGGATGAACCAGAGGGAGAGGAGGAAGTGCGGGGGCGCCGGAGGTGCCAAGGAGAGCCCCGGCATGGGCGCATTCTCTGTCGGGGCATGGCGTGGGTTGGCTGCTTCAGAGAGCCTACAGATCTAGGGTGAGGGGTGAGGAGCAGCCAAAAGACCATGAAAACTACCAAGCTAGAACCAGAGCGAGACCGCCGAGGGATAACATAAGAGGGAGAATGCATTGTGCTATTCGTAAGGGTGGTCGAGGGAGCGTTAGTTAATGCCCCTCCCATAGTCGTGAATGCGGTTTAATGCTCGGGGGTGACGGCTTCAGCAGGCACGAGCCGAGCACATGGCTCCGTGCCATACTGGCCTCCCCTTTCCGCCTCTACGCGCCAGGTGGTGGGCACTGACACCCCATCCAGGTGTAATAATAATATAATTTAAATCTATAATGTAATAATGAATATTATTGAAACAATATGATAATAACCCTCCATCTAAGATTGTGATAATGAATATTATGGAAAAGAACTAAATTATTAGTAAAGATTTCAAATTAAAAACCTAACTAATACTGAAATGAACCATTCCTTATCATCTATAAATATAGGTAAATAAAAATATAACCATTGGATTAATGTTGGTCACCCTTTTCTCATGGTGAATGGTGATTGATTTATAAGTGAAATTTTGAAAGTAACATTTTTTACATTCAGAATATTTTATCCCATAAATATTTTCATCTTTCAAATTGTTATATTTAAATGTAACAAGTGTCACTACATTGGTGATGTCCTTGCTAAATAGTTTTGTCATTGTTATAGGTAAAATAAAATGTCAACACTCTCAATTATAGTAGAAGTAGATTCAATTCAATATTTTATTTCATATTTCAATATTTAGAAAATATGTTCATTTGAAAGGAAATCATCTACATATAGATGTAAATATATCAGGTGAAGTGTTGTAGCTATATTTGAATAAGATCATAATTATTAATTAGATTTCCTTATAACTCTTATTATGTGGGTGCATGGAATAAATTATTAATTAAATGAAGAAAGTTCTAATTTTTTCTTTGAAATGACATAAGAGTATAAGCATATTATGAAATTGT
>JASDQU010688314.1:16262-27674 GCA_032191745.1 Picea mariana
CATCTAGCAACCACTATGGAATCCATCTTGTTTCTAGGAATATTAGCACCTGCCATTGGGATGTGAACTGTGGGAGAACAAGGGGGAGATGGAGTTTGGACAGGTGGGACTGTAGTTGTGATTCTAGGGGAAAGGGATACATCTGAGTGTTGGAGGAGGATGGTATAGGGTTCAAGGGAAAAGAAGTTTCCCCCTCTTTGGATACAATAACTTTGATATGAGGAGGAGTAGGAAAACCCAAAGTGGGAAAATATTCTAAGCTCCTGGGTCTAAACCACTTTACAATATTAGGGGAAATAGGAGTTTCAAAAATTTCTCCTTCCATATGAAGACTAGAAGGGGGGATTTCAACAGAAAAAATTCCAAAATCTAAACTTCTGGAAACTCCAACCGATGGTATAAAAGGAGAACTAGATAGAGCTACTGGAGTTTTAAAAGAAGAATCACATAGATTACCAGAATCACTTGGTACAACAGCTGAAAGCCATTCTTGAGAGGTTTTTCCTTTCTTGATGATTTTTTCTAGGTTAGCTTCAGGTGTTTCCAGAGGCATCTATGGAGTAGACCTCATGTGTCTTCCTTTGGGAGCCACAACTAAAATAGTGGAGTCGCTAGGTGCAAGTTGCAATCTTAAAGCTACTAATTTCTGATGCACATTCAAAATCATAATTTCTTTGTCATTCAATCCCATGAAAATGTGTTCAATTCGTTCCCCGACAATGATGCCAAGAATGTTAGCACTGAGATTCACCCTTAGATTGCGGGAGGATAAGCCCAATAACCATAAGAAATGTTTGGTGGAGGTAGGTTTTATGAGTGGAGGTCAAATGGATATAGCTCGGTACGAGAACATTTTAACACAAGAACTGGACTAGCAATGCGTAAGGAAATGAAGTCCTCACTAAATTTAGTTACTAGTTTAAGGTTAAAGGCGATTAGAAGGAATACTTAGTGATAAAGGTGGACAAGTAATCCATGAGAATCCGACCTTCAAGCAGCTCGGTGAAGAAAAAATCAGGCCCAAGAGCACTCTTGAACTCAAGCTCCGGACACCGAAATATGTGACAACAACATAATAATCAAACCTCCATTACCATGCGACTACAACAACTCATCTGGATCCTCCATGCACGAGCATTTTGGCGTAAGGGGAGATAAGATAACAAAAGGAAAATGATGGAACATGTCACAAGAACAATATAATCAAACCTACATTACAATACAACTACAACCCTCGTTTGGATCCTCCATGCACGAGTGTTTCAACACAATTTAAACAAGAAGATGAAAGAAGCTAAATTCTATTAATGCAAAAGTCTCAAGTCTTATACATAACCAAAGAACAACTTTGGTATCAAAATATTACAAAATAGGGAGATCTGCTCAACCATATGAACCCCATAAAAAATCCTTAGACTAATATACTTATACTCAGGTCAGTCCACAACTACTAGAAGTGTGATATGATCTAGCCATCCCGTTCAAATATTTCCACCTGTGTACCTTCTCTATCTGACTGTGCATGTATCTTCCTCAGGCTAACAGTTCTATCCCTTCGGCCATGGCTTCCATGTCTTCTATTTATGGAGTGAGATGAGGTTTCAACTACCACTATGTGTCCATTAACTGATATCTCCTCGGGATCGAGGCACGACATGATGACTAGGGGGAGACCAATTTTGGTGTTAGAGAGGTTTGATGTTGAACAAGAAAATCCTCCAAAGGATGACTTCTTGAAGCTGAAGTGGTGACCTGACGTCACTGTGCTGAGGTTTCATAGAAAGGAGGGTGACATGCATCATGCAGAAACAAGTAGATGATATTCCCAATGATGCCTAGACTGAGTGCCGCATATCAACGCCAGATGGACAGGTGGTGAAAGGGATGAAACTCTGCAACATAAGCTCTTTCGGGAAATTACAAACGAGGAGGGAGAGAACACTAAAGCTCCAAAGTCCATAGTAGATCCGAGCCATTAGATATGGGAGGACACGCTGTTGTGCTACTTATATGTTTAGTATAATGCACTCATTAATTATCAATCCGGGATTTGTAATCAATAGAGTTACAAGACACCGGTAAGAAAGGTAATTTCTAATGTCACGACTATAGAACTAAGCTAGATTATGCATACTGGAAATAGATCAAAATAGCAAACTGAAATGCACTTTGGTTGTCTTTCACAGAGAGGCTATCTATTCCATTATGGCACATGCAAGTATGAGATGGAATTGATTTGATAGATAACTCTGATATCTGACCCATAAAACTAACTATGCAATCCACACTTTTGAAAGGAAATCAGACATCAATCATCAAAGCATAGCATGGGTAGTTCAATAGTCAATATGTTGGTTCTGCTGTGGTTCACAATGAACTTCACTAGTTCTTATCCAAATAGTTTTGACTATTGCTGCCAACATCTATGATCACTCAAGGAAATCAAATTCATGAGAACAGAAACAGGGCATATGCAAAAATAGAGCAAGTAAAGATTTCTAAGCAATGGTATAATGGAAATCCTAGTTTAAGCTATACTGCTATCATCTAACAGAGTTAAAGCTTCAGCTAATTTATCATTTACACTACTGAAAAAAAGTGCTAATGCTAATCTACGAAGAGGATGACCTTTGTTGGGCAGTGGGCCCTTTCTGCTTCAACAGGTCAGCTACTGAAGTCTACAGGAGCCTTGTCTTCAACACACACATTACTCTCACTCACATTTCAAAACATAAAACCAAACTTTCGTTAACAACTCAACTCACACTTAATCATAGATAATCAGAATATGGAGATAAAATGACATTCCATTAATCTTCACTCAGGATATATTTTTTACTATCATACGCTACTTTACATATTGGTAATATGCTAACTCTCCTACTACCTATACCATCCTTGCCAAGGCTATTTAATAGTCTGAATCGTGAAACACAAGGAGGCGAAGTGATTTGCAAATCAATCAGTTGTTGAATTCAATCATTCGGTTACATATTTAGCTTCATCCTCATGAAACGAAGTGCATGAGGATGAGGAAATCAACAAACTATTCTTATCATAGCCTTACTAAAGCAAATAGATGTCCACCAATTGACTTAGGTGAGATTTGGCACTTAACTTAGTTCTTTAGGCTCTTCCATATTAGTACCAAATCATAATAGGTAGATGGTACCAGATCATGATGGTGCACAAAAGGTGGTACCGAATCATGACAGTGTGTGGCCGTTGGTACCGGATCATGACAGTGTGTGTTGGTACCGGATCATGACAGTGCATGTTGGTATCGGATCGCAATAGATGCTATTTTAGTACCGGATGCATTTGGTACCAGATTCAGATAGCACCAAGCTTGGTGCGCAGGTATCATATAGCTGAGCTGGTACAGGAACGCTAGATATCTAGAGGTCAAAGATTTATACATATGACAAATTGAAGCATTAGTACATTAAATATTTAATTCCCTAACTCAATAAACCACAAAATGCATGAATTAACCATACTTTACCTTATGACCTTATCACTAGCTAATGGTAGCATTCTTGTCATTCACTCAAGCTTAGGTAAGCCAAAAGGGTATAGTTAAGGAGTATAATAGGGTAACGGGGATGTCAATTTCGGGTCTCAACATTCCCCCATGCCAAAATCATTGCATGTCCTCATGCAACTGAAAACAAAACCCACATTTTTTCAAAACTTGAGACTGTGTTCTTTACTTTGGTGGATCAATGATGTTGATGGATGAAGCCTCTTCTTTCATCTCCCTTTTGATGACCCTAACGTATTGTAGGAGTCGTAATACCTTCTTGAGCTTGTTAGAGGTCTCTTCATGTTCGTCTTGAAGTTGTTGGCTGGTTTCTTTCAATTGCTCATTTTCCTTTTTGATATACCTGTCCAAGAGTTGATATTCCTTTACTTCTTGTTGGAGTTCCTGATTTTGTTTTTGCAGTTCCCCAATCCTTTTCTTCATTTGTTCTTTTGTCAAGGTCTTTGTTGACTCCATCATTACTGGCTGGATGGAATCCCTTTCCTTGAATTCCTCCCTCATCCCACATAAAGTAATAGTGGCTTTCTCCTCGGTCAAACTAGGGATGTCATCTTGAATTGGTAAATCCTCAGAAGGGGAGGTAAGGTCGATTGGATTTTCCTGTGTATGAGGACTGACTATTGTTTTTCCCTTCTTTTCCATGCTCCTCGTAGTTATTTTACAAGGAGGTACCAGATCAGGGATGCTCACTTGCTTCCTTTTCTTCTTTTCTAATTGTGAAATGGCAACAGGGGGTTGTGCCACATACTATTTACTTTTAGTTTTTGAGCTATGCTTCCCTTTCTTCATCATTTTTTGATGGTCCTCTTTCTCAACTGCCACCGTTGAAGTCTCCTCTACTAATTTGTTTTTACCTTTTGATTCAGAGCTTTTATAAGTCTTGTTGACTGTGAAAGAGGACCTTGCTTTTTCATGCTGGCTCACTGCCCTAGATGATGGTGGAGTTGTCTTATCCTTCTTTCTCTTTTTCTCTTGGGGTTCCTTACTTTTCTTTGGACCATGCTGGGTTTCCTCCACAGATTTGTTTTCTGTGGGAAGGTGTTGTGTGATAAGGGTTTTCCAACTAATCCTCTGTTTCCTAAGCTCATGTAAAACTAGCATTTTAATGAGACCTTGATGGTAAATGCTAGTCTTCTCTATTTTGGAGATGGATTTAACACCTCTTACCATTTTGTTCAAACTCATCCATAGAAAATATGGGAAATCGATTTCAGGGCCTCCAAAATGCAATAGAAGCCTAAGATGATATATGAAGGTCATGACATACCTGCCTTCATAGGTGACAAATCGTTGAAGACTGGTAATCATTGGATGGTATTATTCTTTGATGTAGTTCCTAGGGATCCCCTTCTTCCAGTCAGGGTGATGATGATCTGCCTTCAAGAATTTTTGGCACATTTCTTTGTTAATTCCTACACCTTTGAAGTATTTGGCTCCCCTACTAGGTAGTCCTGTGACCTCCCTTAAAGTTGCTTCATTGATTGTCAGTTGTATATTGCCTATATGTGCAATCTCTCTGTTGTTCCAGACTCTATATTTAAGGCTTAGAAGTATAGTGTCTAGGCATCCGAAAGTGAGTAAGGGGTAGAGAAGGAAGAAATGTCAACCTTCGGCAAGGGGAAGCTAGGGTTGATTTCTAGGTTGTTGTCTAGCTTCCAACTATTCCTGGATGCTTATGTCCCTTTCAATCGCTGCCCACGAATGTTCCAGTTCGACCCGGGTAGTGGATGTTTTAAGAATAGTATCAAAAAGATTCAGGGTAGTATGTGTTTGATCTGATAGTCAGGGTTCAATATTAGGCTGTCTCGTCACAGGGACAGTCATAGAGGAACAAAATGATAAGAAAATATCAAAGAAATTTTTTAGATGCTGTCTCGATTTCGGTCATATAAAAGGAGAGTTATAGCTCCAGTAGTGAAAACAGGGTGCAAACCAAAGGCCCTTTCTAGTAACTGAGTTATATTTTAATAAATGTGTATGAGGTGTAAGAAAAACATTAAGCTGTCTATCATGTAAGGCTCCTATCAAGGGATAATCTCACTTATAAACAGAAGAAGAAAAAGATAAAGAAATAAACATGATGAAGCATAAAATATATATAGAAATCTAAAATGTTCACTGGTCTTATACCTATTGATAGCCGGTACATAGGAAAAATAGTAAACAATATAGAAAACTAAAATTTATTCACTATAGTAGAGGTTGTACTAAATTATAGCGAAGAATTCATCAGATATGTATATGAAATGAAATAAAATATGAAATACAAGAAAACAAACTCATAACATAGTCGTGATGAAATCGAGAATCTTCGGATTTTCTTTCTATTAACTCTCGAGGGAGAAAAATCTCTATTACAATTGACCCAAAAAGGTCCAGCCTCTTTTTCTTCCTTCTATTGTATATTTATACAAATTTACATATGATGGAATCCAAATCGTTCTAGGATTTCTAGTTACAACGAGAAGGAGATCAATCGTTTCATTTCTTTATCCTATGTCTTTATTTGGTACTAGAAGCCTGCCCTCTCGCATGCTCGGTACAAGTGATACATTTTTCCACCAGCTGAGATATCAACCTTGAAGGTTCCGCTTAACAATTGGCCTAAAAAATGTAACAATCTCTGACTAATTGCGGCAACCTTTCTTCCATCT
Organism: Picea mariana; assembly: GCA_032191745.1. Taxonomy (NCBI): domain Eukaryota; kingdom Viridiplantae; phylum Streptophyta; class Pinopsida; order Pinales; family Pinaceae; genus Picea; species Picea mariana. Next base: position 22,461 of record JASDQU010688314.1, read on the forward strand.
GTCGGTCTAGGGTGTCAATAACGCACAATTGCACACTTGGTTTAATAATACATTTATCTATTTGAACTATGTCTGCCATAGTTACTTGTGAGACTTCGACTGAATCTCTTTCTTCTTTCTCATTTATATCAAGTGAGATTTTCTCCATATACATTTGGTTTAGCGTCTCAACATTACTCTCGCTATCAATGCCTAATAGATTTCCATCTATAGAACCGAAAGCCTCTTCACAGGATTTCCTTACCTTATTGGCTTGCAATTTGCCTTCTGATATGCTACGTTCCCATTCTTTCAACAAAATATTACCTCAGGTTTGTTCCGAAATGGAAAACTTAGAACTTTTTCCCGATTCCATGTTTGCTGTAGCTATTACAGCCTCTTGAAATGTGACCCGAGCTGCTCCAGCTTCACTCTCTCTGACAGATAAGTTTTCTAATACTTGATCGATAAGCAGACAATTGTCCCAAATCGTCTCTACCTTGGCAAGTAAACTTCACTGGGTTGCAGAAACCCTGCTCCGAATCTCCATAGCTTGGGACTGGAATATTCTGATACTTATAACTTGGCTTTCGGCGAACTCTAATCTAACCTGTAGCTGCTCAATCAAGTTTCTTTGCTGGCCTACCTGTATTTGACTGGTCTGAGCTACCAGCTCTGCTTGTTCGAGCTTAGCTTTGAGCAACTCAATTTCCTTTTTGTCGGCCATTCTTGCTTATTCTATTCCTGTGCTTTCCTGGTCCTTGGTAGCCTCCTCTGCTGTGGCTAGTTTAGCTTCTAAGGTTTTGATGAAGTGATTTTTTCGCTTCAGCTGATTTTTCAAAACCCCGACTGAAAATTGGTTTGCCGTAGCATACACCCCTAATGTCCTAGCTATTTCTGTCGCAAACTCTTCTTTATTATTATATTTCCCATCAGTCAACACCTTGAACTTCTTGGTCGTTGATCCCTCTTCTTGATAGAATTCTCTTTTTACCACAGTTTTTCTCTTTTTATCAAAAAAGAACTCATTTGGAGGGAGCTCTTCCATCCTTATAGGTCTCAATTCTTCGTTGAAAATCCACCCTGTGTCTATGTTCCCTTGAGTTGACTGTAAGGGAGTAATGGAGGTGATGGGATCTCCAATTTTCTTAGCTGAATGGCCTGGAGTGGTAACTAGAGTTTTCTTTTTTGGCGGATCGAGAGTTTTTATTTCCGGTTTTGGACTCTTAGTTTTCTCCTCCCTGTCCTGGCATTCTTCTTTTCTGGGTGTTGAATCTTTTGAGCCTTCAACTTCTTTTTGCTGCACCTCTACTGTTATTGGAATTTCACCTCGCAATACTGGGGGAAGACAACTCTGCCGATGTTCTTGGAATTTTAAAACATCATCCCTTTCTTCAGGAGCTAGGGCTTGTATTCGAGCCAAAACCTTGGCATAAGATCTTGTGCCTCGGAAAATGTTATCAGAGGGCGAATTTTCATGCTCAAACCTTTTAAGCCCGCAATTGGCTAAGTGGTTACTTACGACCCTATGTGGATCATGCTTCTTGAATTCAACATGAACCAATTTCAGGTCTTCCAGGGCTGCTGCCTCARCTTTAGCATGTCCGAAATCTAACAAAGAATARGAATGTAGATGAATAGGAAAATGTGGCCATACCTTCTTAGAATATCCCTTAAGCTCCTTGCTTACACCATCGATTACGRCTTGTCTGGMAACCTCACGRMAAKCYAGCCTATCAGGTATGAATAATGGTAAGACATTTGGAGGAACAGAAGMRTCGAAAACCTTGAGATATGAAAATTCTGCTTCCACGTACCAGTCGGCTATACTGCTCAGATTTACTGCAATACTGTCTGAGATCCTAGGTGGAGGGTGGCTGAAGATAGTGACATGCAGAGGTACCATCACCCAGTTAAATATTTCATACAAAAAATCTAAGGCTTTGTCTTCCCACAACTTTGAATGGTAGACATGGATGGGCTCAGCCTCAGATGGAGTCTAGCTCCAACTCATCAAGGGAAAAAGTGTCAGAAAACACACGACGTCCATGATATATGCGGACATAAAGAATGAAGCAATATTTCCACTCTCCATCTACACTCGATACTCTGTAACTCGGCTGGTCAAACTATCGGACAATAGTTTATCCCAGTCAAAGGAATAGCCTTAAGCGACCGTGTGAATTAGAGGCACCCACTGAAGGAAAAAATGTGTGGTGTCCTCTCTCCCATATAATCTGCAGGTCATCATAGCGATATATTTGAACTGTGGTTCTAGAGAAGCTATTGAATATATACCATTACTGTCCGCCCTAAACTTCGCAGGGTGTGAAACCCAATCTTTGATTAAACCAGACATAGTCTTATCGTATTGCACACATTCCTTCTGTTTAAAATTCTCCAGGAATTCGACATTGTAAACAAAGTCTGACACGGCTGGCAACTTGTACATAGCCTACAATTGTTCAGGTCTGAAATTCCCAATGGTGATCCTCTGCTCGTTGATGATGGTTCTGGTTGGTATATCTACATGGTCTAACGCCCATCGGACTATATCGTAATAAGGAAGCAGATGTGGCCTAGCCGCTACTTTATGAATTTGAGCATGGATGACAATCTTATACTTGGTGATCAGGTCATCTTTTTCATTTCCACTGGAATCATCCGAAACATCTACCATTTCAGACTGTAGAACCTCAGAAATATATGACCAGGTCCTGACAGAATTGACACTTCGAGGTGAGGTATCAGAAACGTTGTCTGAACCTTGTCCTGAAACCTCAACAGTGGCTTTAGACGCTTTTCACGGGGCCATGGCGGGAGATTCTACTTTAGCTCTCCTGCGATAAAACTATGTATACATACAAAAATTAGTTCGGTCGTGAAAAGTTGGCTCTGCGTAGACTAAAAATGAAATTTGAGACAACAAATAAAAGATCCATGTCTTCGACTATTTAAAACTAGGTCTTCCTTAGGGACATAATCGTCAAATCGTTCTTAAATATAAATTTTGCAATAAAAACCAAACCCTTACTTGTCAATTCGCCTCATTTCTAATTAATGTCATAAATTTTGACAGTTCGTAATGCAAGTTGGCGCAAAGAAAGTTTAAAATCGCCTCGGAGACTGTGCATATTAATTTTTGTATTAAAACAATGAAAATTCTAGCTTAGCTTAATTTATCAGGCTTTTTTTTTTTTTGTTAATTAATCTCTCGGCATTCACCTCATCGAGAGCTTTCGCTTTAACCCTTTAAACCTCTAAGACCCGAGATTGCGATAATTAGCTTTGGTTAATAAAAAACGTAACCATGATTATGCGTTTAATTAATTACGTTGTTATTTATATCGTGATTTCATGACTCAGAGCTTCGAAGGTATAACTTCCGGGAGGCTCGCATGCCGAGTTGCGAAATCGTGAGATCGCGATGAAATGATTTAATTAAATTGGAGGATAAAACCGGATTAAGTGTTTAATTAATTACGTTTCTATTTTTATTGTGACTTTGCGACTCGGCGCTTTGAAGGTATAACTTTTGAGGGAAAATACGCCGAGTTGCGAATTCCCGAAGGAGCTTAATCGCGGCTAAATTTTTTACCTTTAACATTAACTCGTGTTACTAAAACAAGAATCGTGCGGTTTCGACTATCGGGGTTATGACGGTAAGAATTTTGGAGCTAGCAAACACCGAGACACGAAATCCTGATGATGCTTAGCTGCGGTTTAGAATATTTTTACTCTTGGTAATGATCTGGGTAAACTTTTTAAGACTATTTTTCCATTTCGCCCCTCGGGATTTGTAAACTATGTGATCTATAACTTCCGACATGCGACATCCCGAGTTTCAAAAGTAGAGACTTGTTTAAACGATTAGAAAATAAATCTTGCCTTAAGAGTACGATAACTGTCGCTGTTTGCACGATGAGACTTCTGAGATTTTGGGAGAAATAAAGGAAAATATGAAAACCGACTTTCGATTTCAAACATTAAGATATGAAATTTTAAAACAGGCTAAAGAAACAAAGGCAACTCCAACATAGGCTCCAACTAGGGATCTCATTTTCCTGCAAGATGGGAAGAACAGTAGACCACGTGCCTATATTAGGTAAATGGAGTCAATGGCTTTAATCCATCGAAAATGTTCCCTATAATAGGATATCGAAGGGGAAAATGACTTCGCTTTTTACTTTTGAAAAGCTTTTTCAAAACTCAGATACTTTTAAAACTCATCTGTAGTCCCCTTCATGACTTTCTCCTTCCCGTTACTGAATTTAGGACTACATTAAGACAATCAAAATAGTTCTAGGAGACCCAACAGATCTTGTGGCTATCGGCTTACATCAAAAGAAGAAAATTATATGTTTTTAATCAGGAAGCCTTGTCTGAACTTGGGATGTAGATCAGGTTTTAAAAATAATTGGTTACCAGAGTAGAGTGATATTCATGTATAACAGCCTTACAGATATCTCAGATATTGCTTCACTGCCAGCGAGTCTGTTTCGTACCTCGGTGAAGTTATCTGGCCCTTTTTACTGAATTTCCTTTCATCACTTCGGAATATATTTATGCATTTAAATGCTGAGATGAGGGCAATCATTTTTGAATTTCCTTTCATCGTCTTTTGGACTAGATGGGGGCAATCATTTCTAAATTTCCTTTCACCACCTGTCTTATAATTTGTTTTTTTAGAGCGCGAAGATGGGGGCAATCAGTTTATATGAGGGTTGATATCTGTGTAATATTTTGCATTATAGGTCTGTCAACTTAATTTGATTACTCGGTACCAACCTTTCCTTAACTTTCACAACACCTTCGTTTGCAGGGAGAAAGGGAAAAAATTAATTTTTTTGGGTGTTCTATTTGAGCAAGCCTCAATCCTCCGAAACTGTTGAAAAACCTAGAAAAGTCAGGATCACTTAAGCGTCACTTTGTTTAGCAGGGGACCGAGGAGTTGTGAAGACTAGATTACTTTTCACAATTTGCTTTGAAGCTTTCGAGGTTAAAACGAAATCTCTTCCCCCTATGTATGTGAAACTAGAAATATGCTAACTTTCAAAGGAAAACCAGAAAACAGAAAAGGGTGACAGATGGAGATCTATAAATTGAAAACAGAGGTCAAAAAATCAAAACTGACTCTTGAATTTTTTTTTCGGGGGTGCTTTACTTTGAGTGACTTGTTTACTTCATCTTATTTATTCATAAACAATTAACCATGGAAATGTTCTTTTATTTATT
>JASDQU010688316.1:9543-21314 GCA_032191745.1 Picea mariana
AACCCTATTAAAGATTATTTTTGCATGCTGCACTATGGCTAGGGTGCGAGAATGCCTAATTCTCACAGGCTGCACCATAGTTAGGTTGCGAGAGGTTCACAGATTGCTCTATAAGCAGGGTGCGAGAATGATCATACGTGGGAAAAATTAGCATCTTCTCGATGCTTCTAGAAGGAGAAACTTACATGGTGAGGTAGCATGCGAATGGTTTGGATCTTACTCGCTTTCATGATTTGGTGGGATCATCCTAACCTCCTCACCTTATCCTCTTCAGCTTATAAAAGGAGAGGAGCTCTCATGGAGAAATTTGGCTTGGATGAGATAAGCTTTTGGGATTAGCTTGGATTGGATTGAGCTTTGGAGATTGTTAGCTTGGCTAGATGAGCCATTTTGTCAAGATAGATTGTGAACATTATCAGATCTATGCTCTCATAATTCTTGGAGTGGAAGTGTGTGGGTAACAAAGGACAGTTGGAAGGGACCTTACGACATCAAGGCCATGGTTGTAATCTCTCTTTCACATTTAATATGATACAGTAATATGATTCTTTCCTATAAATCTTGTTGTGTTTTATTCTATGATTCCTTGATCACATACATAGGTTTATATTTTGTTTATGCTATTACTATCACTTTGGTTGGTTGCATTCTTTTACAGGTTCATCATTGTATGAGCATTGGAACAGATCTAGGATGGCGATGGCGAGAGGAAGCGACGTTTACATGGTATGTCACCTATCCCTCTTTAGTTAGTAAATTCAATATTTAAAACTTGAGGAAAGCATCATGTTCTGGTGTGTTTTGTTCTAGATCTAGGTGGATCTAGGGAGATTAGTTAGTGTCTTCACCTACCGATTTATCCAATAACAAAATTGGTGACTCTATTGGGGAGTAGATTATTTCCTAGTTAGTCTAGTTTCCCTTGCTTTGATTGCTTGTTTTCTGGTTTCTAAGTCTTTGGGAGATCCATCTAGACTCTCTGGATATGAAAGTTCACTTAGACTCTTTTATCCTTTTCCAAATTCTCTTTGATTTCAAGTAGTATTGCACTGTACTGGTCTACAGCCTGCGAAAACCTCTCAGTTTTTCACCCTACTGTGTAATCCAGTGTGACATGTTCACACCCTACCTGTGTCCAACCTACGAACTCCATTGATTTTCGCACTGTGCCCTATAACTAGGCTGCGAAACCATCTGAAATTTTTGTTTGGAATTAGGATTTCCTATTTTTTGATGCCCAGTTTTTCTTTGATCAGTTGGATTGAACTTTTGGAGCCTATATTGATCTGTTTACAATCTGCTTGACATTCTTTGAATTTCTTTTAGCCATCTTTGCTTTGTTTGGTTTTGAAGGATTAGTCTCTTGCTTTGAGTGTCTTTCAATTACAAAGCGTGTGTTTTCTTTAGAATTGTTTAGGAAAAGATCATATTTCTTCTGAATAGTTCACTTTAAAAGAAAACTTTTAGTTTGGGTTTCTTTGTTTTAAGAAAGTTCATTATTGCTTTTAGTGAAATTTTTGAAACAAAAAGATTTAATTTCTTGCTTTATATTAGATTGGGAGCATCCTTGCGTTTGAAGTAGCGAAATTGCATGATTCTTGGCCATGAATCGTGCATTGGTGTACAGTCTCTTTTTATCATTTCTTGAGAATCTTTATATTGATGAGTTTAATAAATTTTGGGACATCGTGCATATGGGAATGATAAATGTTTTCTCCTTCCCATAGCATAGCTTTCATCTAAATGAAAAGATTGCATCTTCATATCTTTGCATAACTTTCGAGTCGGTCAAAACACCATATTGTCTATGCCATTTTCCTTTTGAGTAACAACAACCATAAAATAAAGCGCTTATAAAAATTGATTAGACATTTTTATCTTTTCTGGTAGCAAACCTACATTAGATTAGTCGTAGGCCTTTGGAATAGGTGTGAAAGATAACTTTCCAAAGGTGTAAACAAACATAGTATCTTGTGATAGGGAGAGTTAAATCCACTTACTACATTTTGTGTTGGGAATCCCTTCTAACACAAGGGTCAATCATGAGGTCGCATTGAGACTGGTAGAGTTACTCACCCTGCTTTGTTGGTCTTGGTGTAGAGATTACGTGTATTATGGGGGTCGCTTGAGAGGTATAGCCACAATGATGAGTGGAAGCCTTTCAAGTTGATTTCGGGCTAGATACCCTGCCCATTCACGTGGATCGGACTATCGACTGTTTCCCCAGGCATCGTTGTAGTGATTGGTAACCTTAATGGCCTATATATTTAAGATCTTTACACAAGGTGGCTGTGGAGGGGCAAGTCTTCACGATACCTGAAATCGACGTTGGCCAAACTCACTCGGGCTCCTTGGAGGGTATACCCATGATTATGTGTGGGAGCTTGAACCAGGGTGTAAGTCCGTTAAGTAGGTCGTAACGTAAATTTTCCACCCACTCTATCTCATCCCCTTCTTACATTGTTCTCGCGATATTGGATTTCATCACCAGCTAGTGTGCTCATTGTGAGAAGGTTTTGTTTGCTTGCTTGATTACTAGATTTTTAGCGTGTGTTGTTTGTTCTCCCTAGTGGAATCTAGATTGGATTTTTGTTTTTAATGGTGTCAGTTCCCGAAATGACCAATGAAGGAACCTCTGCTCCAGGGGAACCTTTTTTTTTCCTTCTTACGGAAAAATTGGTCCTCCTCACATCGCTACTTTGATCCTTCCAGGTCTCACTATTGGATTATCAGTATGGTTGTTTTCCACTCAGGTAATCCTGAATGCAGTAAGTGATTCGGTTGTAAGGACTTACCCCCAAGAGCATCAACCTCATGTTGATCCTTCACCTTCTTCACCAGTAAGGTCTTCTTCGCCTTCTTCGCTTGCAAGGTCGCCTTCCGTTTCATCTTCTTCGTCGAGTGAAAGTTCTGAAGCTAGTAACCCGGTGAATAAGAAGAAGAAGAAAAGAAAGATTAATAAGAAGAAAGATAAACAAGGGTCAAAACCTCCAACCACTGTCAAACATGTTGGAAAACAACTAGTTACTGTTAATCGTGCTGGGAGTGTTGATGATGTCAAGATCACCCAAACAACTCGTAAGCCCAAGTACCCTTACAGACTTTGTAAGGGTAGCCATCTTCTTAAGGATTTCCCTGGTCTATCCAAGGTTATAGAAGTATGGTCTACGCACCCTCGCCAAATCATATCGTCATCCTCTGAACAACATGCTAATGATCTCCCGTCAACTAGTCATGATACAGTTGGGAAGAAGAAAAATAGAGCCAAGTTCCCATGTATGTTATGAAAAGGGCGTCATATAACTCATCTTTGCCCTCATATGGAAGAAGCCTCGAAATTATTGGAAGACATGACTGTTTCACAACCCCAACTTTCAGCTGCTTATAGCAAGCTTTCTCTCAACCCCCCTATAGTTGACGAAGTGATCAATCTGGTTCCCCGGTCGACCAATCCGATTGATCATGTTGTCAATCCGGCCACGTCCTTAATTGAACCAGTTGACAAAGTGGTCGATCCGATCCCATATTCGGTCGATCCTACTCTCCCTTTAGAGAGTGTTAACAAAGTGGTTGATCTGATCCCATCCTCGGTTGATCCCACTCTCCCGTTAAAGAGTGAAACCCAAGCAGTCGATCTGTTTCCACCTATCGACCCCATTCTCCCCTTGGAGAATGAAACCCAAATGGTCGATTTGATCTCACCATTGGTCGATCCTACTCTCCTGCTCAAGAGTAAACCCAATACTGCCCATGTTTTTCTTATTGATACAGACTCTACCATGTCGGGGGGTATTCCTCCTTCTCCCATGGAACCCCCTCCAAGTAATGAAGCCATCCATTTTGATTGGGGTGTGCTAACTGGACCTCGTCTTCCCTCTCACATTCCTTTCCAGATTACAGTACAGGATTGTGGCCTAGACGTTCCTTAGACACTGATAGATGAAGGTGCGTCTGTTAGTATTTTTTCCTCTTTTTCTTGGCAAGCTTTGGGTTTTCCTCAGCTTGTGCCAATTATGAAGAATCTGTTAGCTTTTAACAAAAGAACTAGTCAACCTTTAGGGACCCTTCCTCAGTTTCCTGTAACTTTGGGAGGGAAAACTGTCTTTATTGACGTCATGGTAGTCCAAGTCCCCTTGGATTTCGCTCTACTCCTTGGGCTATATTATGTCTATGCCATGAAATCTATTGTGTTTACTATTTTTCATGTTATATCTTTCCCTCACGATGGACGAGTTGTGACTGTTGATCAACTTTCATTCATCAGCCCTGATTGGATTACCTCCCTAAACGGTTTGTATATGCAGACAGTATCGCGCCCGCCATAGGTCAATTATGTGGCGTTGTCACCCATGGATTCAACTTCTCATGACTTAGATCTAGTAGTTGAGATGGTGATCTCTTCGATAGGGTTGTTAGAGTCTGATCTCTTTACTCCTGTCGTGACCCTCGACAGTGTGTCCTTCCAGAGTGTGTTTCATCCTTCCAGTGAAGACCTCTTGGAAGCCATGACCGAATTTTATCCCTTGACATGGTGTCATTCCGAAGCATTGTCCTCTTGGAATCCATGATCAAGAAGATACTATGAGGATTGTTTTTTTCATCTCTGTGGAAACCTCGTTAAAAAATGAAACAGAGGTTACGAACATATTTCTTTTTTCTATGTCAAGCTCGTTAAAAAATATGAAATAGTTTCCCCCCTCTCTATTTGAGTCAAGTCCTTCATCTAGTATTTGAAGCTCCATTTCATTCTCCTTTGCAGTTGGATGAAATTAATATTGGGGGACATTTGCCTTAGCCTCTGGACTTCATGCTGAAGTTGAGTCGCTAGCTTCTTAAGCTGGGGGCTAAGTACCAACCATGTGAATTCGTGGATAATGAGTTGGGAAGTTCAAGCATAGTTTTTACTTTGGTTCAAGCTTGTGTAAAAATGAAACCACCTACCTCAAGCATAGTTTCCTCTGGTTCAAGCTTGTGTAAAATTGAAACCAAGTTCAAGCATAGTTTTGTTTAGTTTTTAAGCTTGTGTAAAAATAAAATTTATCCCAAGCATAGTTTTGTTTTGTTTTAAAGATTGCGTAAAAATAAAAACAATCCCGAGCTTAGTCTTTTTTCTTTCTCATGCTCGTAAATACATGAGAATAAGTTACCGAGCTTGGTCTTTTTTCTTTCTCATGCTTTTAAATACATGAGAATGTAACAGAGTGTACTTTTATCACTTTTTCAGACTCATAAAGGTTATACGAAAAAAGAACCCCTTGGAGTTCCCTTTAAGCTCTTTTTAGACTCTCTAAACATGAAAATATTGTTGAGCGATCTTGTTCTTTTCACACTCGTTAAAGGATTTGAAGAAAATGCCTGTTGAGCGATAGTTTATCTCTTTCTCAGTCTCATCAGACTATTTTACGAAAAAGGAACTGAGAGAATTCTCTAAAAGTGTTTTTCAAATTCTATAAACATGAAAAATCCTCGAGTTTTCTTTCTTTGGACTCATAAAACAAACATCGAAAGGCCTATATGGGACCGAACCACTCCTTCCTAGGGTTCGTTAAACATACTCCGAGGGACTCGTCTGAAGGATGAGCTTACATTACAAGCATATGTTATCCTCCTCAAGCTTGCGTAAAAATAAAGAGGTACTCACCAGAAATGGCGGGGGAAAATTTGGGAAAGAAATGTGTCTAAACCTGTATTCCATGGAAGAGTCGCTTTTTGAACATGACACCCTTTCACTCGCCTTGTGTCTAGGTTGGAAAATCCGCTCGTCTCTTGATCATACTCCTTATAAGATTACTTGTTGGTCTGTGATCCCTTTTGTTGATTTAGTATTTCCAAGACAATTGTCGTGTCGTCAATATGTTCAAAGAGAAGTTCAACCCAGACAGCCGTCTATTGCATCGGCCATTTATGCATTCCTTAAGCCTCCTATTGTGTCAGCCATCCCTGAGTCAGTCATGAATCACTTGTTACTCTGATCTACTTCAAATATTGTTACTTGTTTCATGTCATTGATGTGGGATACATTAAGGCCCTCCCATGACGAGTCTTTTCCTGTTGACTTCAACTCATTATCTAGGAATTAGACTTAGAAACCAATTGGTACCTTGGAATTTGCATGCCTCAATGATAGGTTTCCTCACTTTCAACAATGGGTTTTCATTATTGACCTCTGATCGGAAGGTTCCGCTGAGTGTTCGACCTCAACTCATTGATTCACATTCGTTGGATTGTACTAGAGTACCTTGGGAGTCATTGACATTAATGGTGATATCTCTCGCACTAATTAACGGTATTCACTAACGACCAGTAATCAAGTGGTTTCTACCATATTCGACTTCGACACATGTATTCGCATGGTTAGATTCATACTATAGAGTGTTGGAGATGAATACCTTGGATCTTTTCTGACAGATTCAGGTTGTGTTGGAGTATATTCAGTTTGTACTGTTGCATAGATCCACATTGTATGTCTCGTGGATATGTTCAAATTTGAGTCTTTAACACATAGATCTACAGTGTATTTTTGGTGGCTATGTTCATATTTGAGTGATATCGGCATGGATCCACAGTGTATGTTTGGTGGCCATGACCTGTCTTACTTGAAATGGATCTTTGCATGTCGACATTTATGCTTTGAGTCATTTGTATTCTAAGTATGGGAATGCCTACCTTAGTGATGATATATTATTGTACTGTATTTCCTTATTTGTTGGCAGGTTTCCGACCGGCTGTTCCTTGTTCCCTACACACACTCGAAAAAGTATTTCATATATCACTCTGTTCTAACTTCATACTTTGGGGGGCTCTCTGTTACACATTATTTTTGTCATCCCTGTGATCGTTAATGATGTAAACATGTCTGTAGTCTTTAGAGGGGTCAGTGGCCTGAGTTCCTAAAGAAAGAAGGGAGAAGAACTTTTCCTGAGAAAAGAAGTTGCATTTTCTTTTATTAAAACCCTATTAAAGATGATTTTTGTAGGCTGCACCATAGATGGGTTACGAGAGGTTCACAGATTTCTCTATAAGAAGGGTGCGAGAATGCTCATACGTGGGAAAAACGAGCATCTTATCGATGCTTCTAGAAGGAGAAACTTCCATGGTGAGGTGGCATTTGAATGGTTTGGATCTTACTCACTTTCATGATTTGGTGGGATCATCCTAACCTCCTCACCTTATCCTCTTCATCTTATAAAAGGAGAGGAGCTCTCATGGAGAAAGTTGGCTTGGATGAGATAAGTTTTTGGGATTAGCTTGGATTGGATTGAGCTTTGAAGATTGTTAGCTTGGCTAGATGAGCCATTTTGTCAAGATAGATTGTGAACATTATCAGATCTATGCTCTCATAATTCTTGGAGTGGAAGTGTGTAGGGAACAAAGGACAGTTGGAAGGGACCTTACGAAATCAAGGCCATGGTTGTAATCTCTCTTTCACATTTAATATGATACAATAATATGATTCTTTCCTATAAAGCTTGTTGTGTTTTATTGTATGATTCCTTGATTACATACATAGGTTTATATTGAGTTTATTCTATTACTATCACTTTGGTTGGTTGCGTTATTTTATAGGTTCATCATTGTATGAGTGTTGGAATGGAGCTAGGATGGTGATGGCAAGAGGAAGAGGTGTTTAAACGGTATGTCACCTATCCCTCTTTAGTTAGTAAATTCAATATTTAAAACTTAAGGAAAGCGTCATGTTCTGGTGTGTTTTGTTCTAGATCTAGGTGGATCTAGGGAGATCAGTTAGTGTATGCACCTACCGATTTATCCAATAACAAGAACCAGTCTCAAAACCAATCTGAAGATATTTGTATATTGATGTCCCATAATCTGTAGTGGAGTATAATCTGATGTCCCATGATTACTGAAGTCAAAAAGGTGTTGGTCCAATGAAAGGGAAGCAACAACTCATAAAATTTGCGGCCACATGTCTTCAAGTCTTCTACACATCCGCCAAAGCTGAAAGTCTACATCATGTGAATAAAGGAGTTGAGGTCGAACACAATGAGACATCATTTGATTATCGATCATTGAGGTATACCATTAACAAATGCGAGACAACCTACCAATAATGAAAGTAGGTATCAAGGCACCGAGCACATTCCTACAAGTGTGAATAAAGGAGTCAGTGTCGAACACTTGAGGAATCCATTGATCAGGAGACATTGATGTATTCCCATATGTCAATGGCGAGAGAGCCTACCACTAATGACTGCAAGTCTCAAGGTACTCATAAAACTCTAGGTTCCATATCCAGAATAAATGAGCTGAAGTCGATGGAAAGAGACCCGCTGAAAGGAGAGCATTAAAGCATCTCTCATCAGTCAGTGCGAGGAACAAAGTAGGAGCTTCATAATTTGGTGGATATCGGATGAAGAATATGTTCACGAACCAACAACCCTTTGCGTCTTTCACGTGTGTGAAATGCAAGAGGTACACGAAAAAGACCCTCTGAATAACATCCAATGATGAAAATTGTTGACAAAGGCGAGGAAACCACCAATAAGGCTAATGGCATCCAAGACATTGCACGAATCCCAAAATGTGAATAGATGTCTTTCTGTCGAACACAAGGAAAATCACCCAGTCAACGACCAATGATGAAATGTCGACTATTGGGTTCAAGGTGACCTACCAATGATGAAAGTAGGGCCAGGGTGCATGATACGAGCATAGTATCATGTGATTCTGAGAAAAATTGAGGGTATGGTTGACATGTAAAGTCAAGAGTTCTAAGGAATGGCCAACATAGGTTGATAGACTTCCTTTCAACAAGAGCATGAGATATATGGTGGACTCCGGAAGCATAGACTCAATGATGTGACTATTAGATGCAGGAGGCATCAATAATGTTCTCTATAGGGACTGGAAGAGTAACCAGTCGGTAGAGAAAAATTTGTAACGAGATCAGCTTCTTGAGGCCATGATAAACCCAAAATTATGATGACACAAGGACTCAATAAATTTGTGCTCTGTTCAAAGGCGACACAACTGCTTCCAATTATAATATAGTACCCCCTTCCCGCCCATCCTTTTATTGTTTTTTTTTAACAACTGAATGCTATGATACAGAGGAGGAAACGAGTGTCACAAGTAAGCAAAACTAGTTCCAGCAGTGGAACGTACCTATGCTCAATACAAAAAAATGCATGCAGGAGATGGGCACTCGGGGTGATGTTCCCTCCAGGGTATAGGGTGTCAAATTGCGAAGGATATAAACAAGGCTCTGCTTGGTTGAGGATGAAAAAATTGCTTAGGCAACGGTTTATAACGCAAAGCGAGAACCGGCTAAAGGCTCAATACTGCAAGCGAGGGCATGAGATGCAATCACAACTTAACGCCAAAAAATTTCCTTTTTTATGTCTTTTAGTCTACTTGGTGTGAAAAAGGGATAAACTTGTGCCAAATAGACGTCTTTTCAAATCCAATTTACGAGTGTGAAAAAGATAAGTTCACTCAGTGATATTTTCTATTTTTGATAACAAGTCCAAAAAGAGCTTAACTAAGACTCATGACCTTTCAAATCCAATTTAATGAGTGTGAAAGGGACAAATCACTCGACAATCTTTTCATTTTTTAGACGAGTCAAAAAAGAGATTAACTAAGACTCGTTTTGGGAGTTTGTGGGGAATAAGGTCGCATGTGTATGAATGAGAAATGAGGCTCATCATAAAGTCATGTATCAAGCTATAATGGACTCCCGGTCCTAAGGAAAAAAATCGGCATGGGCTCTAAAAAGGTGTGGCTTGTATAATTTTTGGGCTCTCAAAGGAATGAGGGCCCAAGTGAGGTTGTTGGAGATGTTGGTGGGTTACTGGGACCCTGATAACGAAAGTTTTATCCTTGATGGACAACCATTGAGGATCGAAGTAGAGGACATCTACTTCTTGACTGGTCTATCACACCAAGGAGAGGTTGTAAACTCAAGTCACGTGGAGAAGAGAGTGGGATGAAGATCGAGGAGTATATTGATTCCCACTGTGTAATGGGGACTCCCAAGGTGAGAAGTCAAATCCCTATCTAGGAAATAAGTAACCTTAGCCTAAAGATCATCGTGCTTGTATTTACCAGGATCATAGGTTCGGCCTCGTTGCACCAGGCATCGAGGCCGCTCATGTTTTATGTAGTATAGTGTGTGAGACCTACTGTCTATGACTAGTGTACCTCACTACTGACCAATATGAAAGGTCAGTTTACAGAGTGCAAACAAGGGGGTAAGTGAAACTTTGGGTTTGCCTCTATTCTTTGCAATTTCTTTTTCAAGCGGGTTCCAGGTTTGGGACCTAGAGTGGATATCCTTCCTAGAGGACCACGTGATCCATCCATGGCACGGTGGATCGAGGTCATGAGACGACAGGGAGGAGGCATGGTGCCAACACCGTACAATGAGAATTTTTTATTCTAGTGGCAGTGACAGGTCATCGCTCTGGATGACTATCCCTATGCGGGGATCGATTTCAAAGGAGATCCAGATATGCCACTTCCACCAGGGACCGCCTATGGTGACATAGGTAAAATGTTTTTAAATATTTCATTTTTTTGTATTTTTGTATTATGAGACAAAAATATTTTTGGGTGGTGTTTGAGTATTAACTAGACACTTGTGTGATGCAGACGTGGGTTCGTGACGGGCGGAGGGGTTACCTTGACGTCGACGAAGGCACCGGGGTGATGAGGGGGCGAGAGGAGAAGCCGAGAGAGTCTTACAAAATGTGCAAGGAAACCTGTCTCGTTTGACTAAGAGGATTCCAATGGTTCAGGTAGAGGATCTACCTGAAGCCATGCAACGACAAGTGGTGGGTGTACCTAGAGTGTAGGTACGACTCTTTCAGTGTCTCGCAAGCACCGTGGTTTTCTATCATAACACACATCTAAAGCCACATGCGTAGATGTTGTGGGATATGTATACCGGCTATATATGTGTATTGAGGGTTTTAGCCCCAATTTTGTAATATAAACACCATATTTTGAAGTATATAAAAAAGGATCTTTGGATTTACTTATATTTTACAATGTGTACATTGATTTAATGGTTTTCTTTTGTTTATTAATGTGGCAAATGCCAATCTAAAACGTAATTATTATAGGCATTAGATACATGATTAACACTCCTAGAAATGTGATAATATGTGATAAAATCAAACTGTCGTTCTAAAAGACGTACCCACAGGAATCGTCGGAGTAAAGTAGGATCATGCAGGTGGTAACTGTCGTTCAACTGACATACTACTAACTAGGAATCTAGTCGAACTTCTAAAGAGAGAATACCATGTGAGATAGCATCACACAAAATTTCTATGACGACGCTATATTCGGCCACGTTATTCATGGATGGCCCTAGGCATACACCACCTGAAGACACTAGTAGGCTCTCGGGTGAGTAAACCACCCAAGCGATGGAAGCCAAGTTCTTTGTATGATGACTAGCTCCGTCTGTGAATCTTAGGTAGACCGAAGACTCTGTTGACATATGTCAGTAAAGGGAAAACTTGATAAGCAAGCCAAAGACAAAAAGAAAGGGAAAAGATATGTATATACACTAAATTACATTAGTATACAAAGAGTTTTTCCCAAGCCTAGGGCTCAAGCGTAATATCTTTTCAAGTAGAGCCCATTTTTGGGCTTGAGCAACACATTCCCTTCATAATCTTCTAACTCATAGACTCCTTTTTCTAGAACACGTCACACAATATAAGGACCATTCCACATGGGTTTAAACTTGCCTGCCCCCAGTGGTTCTTTGGCTTGGTCATATAAAAGGACCAAGTCAC
>JASDQU010688316.1:21334-32819 GCA_032191745.1 Picea mariana
CAGAGGATTCCAATGGTTCAGGTAGAGGATCTACCTGAAGCCATGCAACGACAAGTGGTGGGTGTACTTAGAGTGGGGGTACAACTCTTTCAGTGTCTCGCAAGCACCGTGGTTTACTATCATAACACACATCTAGTGCCACATGCGTAGATGTCGTGGGATATGTATACCGGCTATATATGTGTATTGAGGGTTTTAGCCCCAATTTTGTAATATAAACACCATATTTTGAAGTATATAAAAAAGGATCTTTGGAGTTACTTATATTTTACAATGTGTACATTGATTTAATGGTTTTCTTTTCTTTATTAATGTGACAAATGCCAATCTAAAACGTAACTAGCATAGGCATTAGATACATGATTAGCACTCCTAGGAATGTGATAATATGTGATAAAATCAAACTGTCATTCTAAAAGATGTACCCGCAGGAATCGTCGGAGTAAAGTAGGATCACGCACGCGGTAATTGTCGTTCAACTGACATACTACTAACTAGGAATCCAGGTGAACTTCTAAAGAGAGAATACCATGTGAGATAGCATCGCACAAAATTTCTATGATGATGCTATATTCGGCCACATTATTCGTGGATGGCCCTAGGCATACACCACCTGAAGACACTAGTAGACTCTCGGGTGAGTAAACCACCCAAGCGGTGGAAGCCAAGTTTTGTGTATGATGACTAGCTCCATCTGTGAATCTTAGGTAGACCGAAGACTCTGTTGACATATGTCAGTAAAGGGAAAACTCGATAAGCAAGCCAAAGACAAAAAGAAAGGGAAAAGATATGTATATACACTAAATTACATTAGTATACAAAGATTTTTTCCCAAGCCTAGGGCTCAAGCATAATATCTTTTCAAGTAGAGCCCATTTTTGGGCTTGACCAACACATTCCCTTCATAATCTTCTAACTCATAGAATCCTTTTTCTAGAACACGTCACGCGATATAAGGACCATTCCACATGGGTTTAAACTTGCCTGCCCCCAGTGGTTCTTTGGCTTGGTCATATAAAAGGACCAAGTCACTCTTAGCGTACAACCGAGGATAGACATACTTGTCGTACTGGACCTTGACATGTTTTTTGTTTGCCTCGATAGTCGTAAAGACATCTCGATGTTGCTCGTCAAGACTCTCTAGGTGCACAACTTGTCTCTCTAGATCTGAAGTGTCAGGTAGGAGTGCGACTGCCAACTTAAGAGAAGGGATTTCACATTAAATAGGAAGAATCAACTCCACACCATGCACTAACTGGAAAGGGGAAAAACCGGTGGCAGTCTTAACCGTGTTTTGGTATGCCCAAAGTGCAGGATATAGGATGATGTGCCAATCAGACTTACTCTGAATGACAGTTTTTTGCAAGATGGTCTTGAGAGACTTGTTGACGGCCTCTACTTTCCCATTTTCCTGGGGGTAATAAGGGGAGGAATGACCATGTCTAAACCCCAGCTTAGATGCTATTTCTACCATCATTTCGTTTTGAAAGGGACTGCCATGATCAGTGACAATCTCACTTGGGATACCGAACCGAGCGATAATTTGATTGAATACGAAGAAGGAAACAGTCTTTCCATCAGATTTCACAGTAGGCATGGCTTCGGCCCACTTAGTAAAGTAGTCGACGGCCACGATAATATGTTGATGCCCCCCAACCAATGTTGGGTTGCAATATACAAAGTCTACCCCCCACTTGGTGAAGGGACTGACGGTAATGATCGGGTGAAGAGGGGCTGGGTGCGAGCGCATTTTATGAGTGAACACCTGGCAGGGGTGACACTTATTAACCACTTGAATACAATCTTTAAAGATAGTATTCCAGAAATAACCAACTCGCAAGATTTTTTGGGTTGTCGCAAGCCCGGATAGGTGAACACCACAAGCCCCTTTGTGGAAATCGTTTAGGACCAACTTGGCCTCCTCGTGAGTTAAACAATGACGTAAGATATCATCTATTCCTCGGTGATACAAAGTGTCGTTAATGATAGTATACTTCTTGTCTTGGTATCTAATACGTCGTCGGTCATCTCTCAAGAGATGTTGAGCGAACTTCAAGGTTTGAAGATATAAGACAATGTCTCCATACCAGGGGTCAGACGATGAGACAAGGAAAATGTGTTCGTCCGCAAACAAAACAACATGGATAACATTCTCATATAATCGTGGAAAATTGGATATTAACTCCGCAAAGACTAGTGACTTCTTGGACTTTTCCGAAGCGAAGTCGAGATCAAACTCTTGTAAAATGACAATCCATTTATTATATTCCCCCCCTATGATACGCCTAGTAAGGACGTATTGAAACGGATTGACATCAACAACCATAGTAGTCTTGCAAAGAAATATATAGTGACATAAACTTTGGACTGCGTGAGCGGCAACCAAAGCTAGTTTTTCAATGTGAGAGTAATTAAGCTCAGGACCGACTAAATTTCGACTAAGATAGTAGATGACGTGCTCATTGAGCTCATCATCCTCCTGAACTAGAACCATACCATTCATCTCTTCAGAAGCGACAATATAAAGCAAGCAACCTCTACTATAATCAGGAGACTTTAGTAGAGGGGCCGATACTAAGGCTTTCTTCAAAGCATCGAAAGACTCCTGGGCTCGCTCATCCCAGATAAAGGGGGTGTCTTTCTTCAAGAGGCACATGAAACCCTTAGTGATATTGGCATAATTCACTATAAACCGACGTAGAAAGTTAGCTTTCCCCTGTAAACCCTAAAGTTGTCTAATCGTGCGTGGGGGAGGCAATTGAAGTATTGCCTCAACCTTAAAAGGATCTACCATGATCCCAGTCTCGGAGACTAAAAATCCCAAAAGATGACCAGACTTAACGCAAAAGATGCATTTATGAGGGTTCAACTGGATTCTATAGTAACGACATCTTTCAAAAACAAGCCGAAGGTGCATAATATGATCCACTCTCTTGCGGGAGTGAGCAGCGAGATCATCAAGGTAGGCTTAGACTATGTGCTTAAGATCATGAAAAGCGAAAGTCATGGCACATTGGAAGGTTGCTCCGGTGTTTTTAAGGCCAAAAGGCATTTTTTGGTATGAAAAAGTACCCCAGGGACATATAAATGTCGTCTTGTGTTGGTCCTCAAGTTTGATTTGGATTTGGTTATACCCTGAAAATCCATCCATAAAAAAAAATATCTCACTTCCCGCACACTCATCGAGAATCTGATCAATGAAAGGTGTGGGGAAGTGATATTTAGGACAAGCCTTATTTAGGTCATGAAATTCCATGCATACACGGATGGTTCCTTGCTTTTTATTCATAAGAATGGGGTTGGACACCCATTTAGTTAAAGAAACTGCGTAGATGAATCCAACATTAATCAACTTCTCCACTTCTGCTTTAATAGCAAGGGCCTTCCTAGGATTCACAGCTCTAAGACGTTGTCGAATAGGTTTAGCATCCAGATAAGTTCTAATCTCATGTTCGACAATATGAGGTTCGATCCCTGGCATTTCTTCATATGACCAAGCAAATACATCTTGAAATTCTTTGAAGAGTTCGGTGTAGATTAGAATTTCTTCTGGCGAACAATCTGCACCTATATTTACGTTTTCAACCTTACCAGGGGTATGAGAGATATCGATCGAGATGGTAGGAGAAATACTCGCCATGTTTCCTTGGGCATAAATGTCGTGCATATCAAGTGGAACCACGGCATGACCGACTATCTCACTCAAAGTAGACTGAAAGTCATCTTGCTCGATTCTTTCAAGACTTGGGAGAAAACAAGATTGATGATGCATATCATCCCAAGGTCTATCGGAACCATTCATGGCTTTGAGGATTTATTCGTCCAAAGGAAAAGTCTCATCTAGGAAATCATGCGAACAAGATAATGAGGTGGCCCATACACGCCTAAGAACATGATCCTCCTTGTCCGTCGACAAGGTAATATGATTGGGATTGGCGGAAGAGTCAAGAACAATTTGATATAAAATATCCACTATCAATAGTGGCATGGCCATGCCATCATGCGACTGAACTTCACATGATGAAGTCAGGGAAGGTAGGGTCCATGGTTCACTAAAATAGGAAGTGCAGAAAGGGATAGACTGTCTTGTCGAAACATGCCTACTAGACATGGCGAAAACGTGGTGATTCGGTGCCGAGAAGTCGAAAGTACCCATAAGGGAAGAATACATTCTGACACAGATATTCTCATTTGTCGGCTGAGAATTGTTGATCACATAGATCGACGGTCCGACAGATGCAATAGGACTAGAGTATGCAAAGGATAATCGGTCGATGGTCACAATCTTCCCTTGATGAGGAAAACAAAGTGTACGGAAGACAGACGATACGACAACAACCATAGCATAGGTCCAATTGCAACCTAGTAACAGGTTATAATCAAGAGGTGCATCAACTACCTCTACCGTGTTCCCACCTAACTGGACCGAAAAGGCAGGGAGAATACCGTGAGGGTGGAAGGAATGACTGTCAAATGCAGTCAACATGTTCGATGACTTGGAAAGGGTCAGAGAACCAAGAGATTTCCAATAGACCAGGGACGTCATGCAGGTGGTAGCACCTTCATCAACAACTGCACATTTGATGGTATACCTGGAATACTCCACGTGGATTTGGAAGGCCACATGGTAAGGTAAGTGAGGCTGCACATCTGTGACATCAAACTTGATAACTTTTGAGCCACTGGGTTCTAGAGCTCCTAAGGTAGAGAGTAAGGCATTCCTCTATGAAGGACACGTATGGAGTACCTCCAAAGCTGACATCACACAAGGGGTTTGGCCCAGATCCTCAATAATAAAGTAGTTTTGGGAAGCTCTAGTGTTAGGATTGTGGGTAGAGCACTTAAGTACTCCTTTTAGAATACGAAGCGGTGCCTCTGGTTTCTCAATATGTAAGTTTGTCTCTGGAGGAAGAGGGGGATCTTCTAGACTAAAGTTAGCTTGTGAAGAGCTATAATACTGAGATAGAGTGGCTACATTGATTTTCACATCGACCATATTGATACATACACGGTCGCCATCTTGCGACGATGGGTTTTGAATCCCACCATCCGCATTTTCGGCATTGAAAGAGCTCAAGGGTAAGTGTTGGTTATGTGGGAATGTATTCGTCAGCACAACGGGCGGTAGATTCAAAGCCTCTCAGCCTTCACGATTTTGGGGCATAAATGCATAAGGTGGTCATCAATACAAAGTTTACAAGGAAACTTCACTTTACGTTTCTCTTTCTTGCTCTCTCCAACATTATCATTTGGTTTCCCATTATTATCTTTGTCCTTGGGTTTATTACCATTTTTCCCACCCTTACGATTATTTCGACCTTTCCTTTTATTCCCACCTAGTTGCTAGTCATCATTTGGGTTTTTCGATGATTGCACAGAATGTCCATCCGCCGACTGAGTGGGGTTGGAAGACACATACAAATTTGGTCCTCCAGCAGACTGGTTTAGAGACAAAGTCTTCAAGTGACTCGTCGACGAGTTTGCGGATTTTACATTGGCGAATCCTACAATGCCATCAACATGAGGTCTGGGATTTTTCTTAGGGTCGTAACTTGATCGTCGTGCTTCTAGAAGAAGGTGATATAACATCCCAAGCTGAGCATATATCAAATCTAAATGCTAGGCTCTAAAGATAGCTTCTTCTTCAATGGTGACCCCAGAAGTAGCAACGTCCTTCGAGATAGGAGGGTGAAAAGACTTAAGGAACCATTCTAAAAGAAAGGCTAGGGGTATAGGGGTCTTAATCAACCTCTTCCATCTACGCCACTCCTGGATATGATCCAAGATATGAGTGGCGGTGTCCTAGCGTGTCGACAAAAGTTCAAGGCCAACATCATAATGAATGGGTAACTGAAAGTGGTTAAAAAATACCATCACCAACTGATTAAATGACCCATATGTACCCCTAGGTAGCTCAATATACCACTGCACCGCAACTCCAATGAGAGTGCGTTGAAACAATCGTAATCTAATTGAATTGTCAATAAGATAATTAAATGAGCACCAAAGGTGAAAGGTAGTGACGTGATCATCAGGGTCCTCTCCATTCTTGCCTTCAAACTTTGGGATTTACAAAGGAAGCTTGGTGGGGACGGGGGGCCATGTGGGATCATGACTCACCGGGTCATTCATTAACTTAGCCAAATCTGGCAGATTAAGCGTGACCAAAAAATGGAGACGGGGTTGCGACATCTGGCCCCATCCTCCCACGAAATATTATGCGTTGGGAATTGCATTCCACTCAGGATTTTGGTAAGAACCATAGCCCTGTCCGGGATTATAAGGACCTCTTCTAGGATGATTCGTATAAGGTGGGTTGGGAATCATTCCAACGGGAATGTTATGATGAGGATTATGAAAATTTCCCCCAGTTGGATTAGATTTGAGTTGGGGGTTATAAAAATTGCCCCAACTGGATTGGATCCAGGTTGGGGGTTGCCAAAAGTGTAAGATTGGCCTCCTCCGAGTGGGAACCCGGAGGATTGAAGTGAATTTGTCATGCCAAAAGTATTGGTCAGAATTGGCATCGAGGAGGTAGGGATATAGGACAGAATTACTTGTCTGTCAGGTTGGTTGTTCTATCCAGTTGTAAAAGGATTAGAATCAGGGTTAAGAGTAGGTACACTTCCTACATTAGGGTTCGTCTGAGGGATATGAGAACCACCAAATAGAAATGGAATGTAAGGAGGTGTATTTCCCCGAAGTCCAATGCTAGCATTATGGCCAACAGTTGGGATGGTAGTTGAAAACTCTGAAGTAAAGTTAGGCATACCATAAGAAAATGGAATAGAATCCATAGGGATGGACTGAAAATTGTAACCCGACGAATGACCAATACCCCCAAAAGGTTTTGAGGCAAGAGACAAAGCATTAACTACAGGCTGAGCCATAGTACCAGTATGTTCCTCCGGCACTGCAATTGTGGTGGTTGTAGGAGTCGAAGGGGTGCCATTAACTATAGTGGGTATGGGAGTCAAAGAACTCCCAGTGTTCTGGAGACTATATTGAGTACTCATCCTTATGGAAACACAAGTCTGAAAGGTGGACATGTGTGTACCATGCCTAATAACTCTACGCCTTTTAGAAGGCAAGAACTCAAAATACGGTGGTAACTATAGCAACTGATGGGACCGAAGGGGATGCTGGTCTGAATCCACAACGACTTATGACTCTACAAACTAAAAATATCCTAAGGCCAACTAGTAGTCAAAGAGCATACCAAAATTGAAACGGCCAATATGCATGCAAATGGGCTAAAGTGGCTGAGTGGCCTCCCTCGCTAAAGAAGGTATGTCTCGTCCAAGAGGGACTTGAGACTCCCCACTAAATTTTGGAGGTAACATAATCAGTTAAAGGGGCCCTCGTGGAATTAACAACCAGTCATTCGGATCCCCTCAGAGAGGTAATATTCCATAAAGGTTGTGTGTTTTTCGACCCCTATCTGACCCAGGGTACAAGCAGAATAACCCCTGCAAATAACTTACGAGACACCTAAGTCAATCAACTAATAAACCACTGTATAACTGATTCACAGGCGAGCAGTCGTAAGTATGGATTACCGTATGGGTAAGGTAGCAAAGCTCGAAACCTTGAAAGCACTGCCTCTCACAGAGGTATGGGTACTAGCAAGATCCCCAAATATGAATAAATCCACAGAAATATCTCTGACGCTAGGCGAGTATCCGGGGGCTATCCCTTCAACTAAATTTGTGCGACCTCGTGATTAAATCTAGTGTGAGTGGAGCCTCCTGATCTTACCAATTATACAATGGACTTCTCAACTCCCTGTTTCAGACACATACATTGATTTAATTGCCTTGGAGAACTTTACTCACAAAATCCTATTTCAAGGCACTAAATCCTAGACTAGTTTGTGCACCCTAAAAATAAAATTGTGACTAATCAATTTTAGTTTAAAGCATAGATTTTATTGGCTATGATTACTCAAAAAGGAATGAAAGTGAAACTCATGATATTATGACTGTGCAAGAAAATAAATATAAATATAATGCAAATTCTAATTTTAATTTTTTCAACGAATGATATGTGTATAAAAATAGTGCAATTTTCAATTTCAACCCTACAATTCAAAATTAAAATGCAATCTTTCACTAAATGCACTAAGCTAATGATAAATATTCAGAAGACAAAAATGCCAAGTAATGTAAAATGCCTATTTTTTTGTCTTTTCAATATATTAAAAAGAAAATGCATGGACATAAAAGCGACCTAATATATAAATTCTACTGTGTATAAATGGAATGACTCAAGCAGCCAAGCAACAACCCAGAGTTCAAGGACAAATCAAAAATGAAAAATGATGAGAAATAATACGCCCAAAAATTCAACTCCAAACAGGGTTCCTGTCAACCCAGAGAATCTCAACATGCACTACAGAGACCTAAGAAGGCTCAACAATCATCAAATCCCACCCAACAACCACCAAACCAAGCAAGGAAATAAGGAGTACGTGATTTTTCAGGGAAACAAAGCATATATACGCAACTCGCAGTGAGACAACACGCATGTGTACACAACTGTCAAGGCAATAGGGCACGTACAGGCTTGAAAACAAGGTTAGGCAAGGGTAAAAAGGCTGAAAACTCAGACCTAGAGTGAACAGAATCTGTCAAGCAGTGATACGACAAGAAACACAATGGAAAAAGAGCAATGCAAGGAGAAAAAGTACTTCAACCCTTAGAAAGAAGATCTCTCCCCAGTGGAGTCGCCAATTCTGTTATGAGGGAAAAACTCTCTATGGCCAGGGTAAACCACAACATATAGGCATGACTACATAAATCTACTCAATTCCAACATATTCTATATAAACCATTGTGCAAGCGAGATAAGAAAGAAACCTACCTTGTTCCAATGTTTGATGATGTTTCACTGTTGAGTACTTTGACCCAAATCTTTGTACCTGCAACAAGTTCTCAACAAACAAGCAAAGCAAGTATATAGTGATAATATAAAGGGGTTATCAAATTAGATAGCATAGTACATTAATAAACATTACAAACATGCCCATGGATAATAATCATATATTTGCACGATACCAATTGGACGGGAAAGGATTATTTCTATTAATAAATGATCAGAAGAAGCGAAAACATTACAAACTTCTGTGTCGTCACGGCTCGAAACCAAGAAACCAAGTTCCTTCCAACTGGGCCTCCACCACTTCAATCCTCCACCAAAGGCAAGCTCATAGAAAAGATACAATGAGGTTCTCTCAACAATAGGGAAAGAGCTTGGGGGTTGAACACTATGTTCAGACTTGAGGGACAAAGGGATGCAGACTCAATATGAACTAATTTCTCCAGAGTAACTTTGCTCTCAAAGTTGAATGTTTTCTCTTATTTTCCATAGCTCGGAATTGTGCTCTTATAGCCTTCAAAATGCAACTAAAGGGCCGATTTAGAACATTTTCAGTATATGGAAGGCCAAGGATTAGAGATATCCTGTCGTGACATGGAAACCCGACTTCATTTTTGTATTTTTTGGCACAAATCTCGATGTACACGGGCTGTAGTGGAGCAGCCTGCGTATACGCATGTTGTATAGTAGATAGGGCGTGTATATGTGGAAAAATATGTATTTTTATCTCTGGATTCATCAAAAAGGGGATGACAAGTCTGCATAGGGAAATGGAAAAGGGCCCTCTGTGCAAGATAGCAATGGTGAGGCAAATCTTGCTATAACAACCACAAATAAGATTCAATCGTGATCATGATCAGTCAAGGCATAAATTTAGAAGGACTACACCACAAAGAAGATCATTTACTCCCAGGTATGAAAATTTCTTTTATGATCATTGTATTCATTGTACTAATTTTTGACATAAGGTTGCAAATTGTGGGGATTATAAAAGAAATGTTCAAGCAAGAAGTGCCTATGTGGCCGCACGTAACATTGAGTGTTACAAATGTCATAACTATGGACACATAGCCAGTGATTGTAGAATCATGATCAATACTTCCATGAAGGAGAAAACTGATATCATATATAAGAAAGTATGGATAAGAAAAAATGAATAATATGTGAACAAAGACTAGGTACCATAGATCACACGATTGGCAATAAAACGAGATGAAGAAAATTCTACAGAGAAAAAAAAAGATGTCAGATACAGAAAGGTTTGGAAAATAACTAAAAGAAAGGAAGGATAGGTAAATAAGGAACAGGTTCAAGAAATTGTACTTTCATGCATTGTAGTGAAAGATGAATCCACAGACAGAAAGAAAGAAGTCAGATCTTAAAGAGATAATGAATTTACCAATGAATATGATGATGAATACACATCAGAGATGGAATTATTCTGATCCATTTGACTTAGAGACTCCTAGGTAATATGAATATTAGACAGGGGGAGTCTATGCGATAGCTGTGATAGACCAAAGAACCATCCTTAGATCATCTTGCAGAGTTTGAGAAGACAGATTTAGAGCAGTCAGTTAGCAGAAGTACAATTTGATAGATTAATCAAGACTTCATGATAGTATAGTGATAAATGGGTCAACATTATGGGCAGTTACGCAAGTAGAGTCTTGGACAGTATGGATAGAGATGGATTCATAAGAACACTTAGCAGATTTGGACAGATATATGACAGTGGACGATAGCATGGATTCATATATTGGTTCAGAGAGTGGTTCATAGACAAAGGAACATTATCTTAATGGATGATAATTACACAGGAAATGGCTCGAACAATGCTAATGGATTCCAAATTGACAGATATTTTTTGGACACATGCAGTGCATACAACAATTCACATTCAAAACATAGTAATGCTTAGAAACAACAATGAAAAAACTCCCTACGAACTATGGAAAAGAAGCGCAGACAACAAACTCTACATCAAGGTAACTCAATATAGTATTTAATTAATTGAAATTTATGTTGATAATATTGTTTTGGAAGTACTAATGATAGGTTAAGCCAAAAATTTGCAAAGGATATGCATAATGAATTTGAAATGTCATTACTTGGAGAACTATCCTTCTTTTTGGGTCTTCAGATATGTCAAAGCAACCAGTAAATTTTTACTTCTCAAACTAAGTATATCATAGAAATGATAAAGAAGTTTGGAATGGAAGATTGCAAACCAGTTACCACTCCAATGCAAACCAGTTACAAGTTGAGAAAAGATGATGATTCAAAGTCTACAGACCAGAGGCAATACAGTTCAATGATTGGTAGCTTACTATATGTGATAGCATCCAGATGAAATGTAATGTAGGCAGTTGGACATGTGGCACGATTTCAAGTAGCACCAAAGGAATCACATGTACTAGAAATGAAGAGGATGTTTAGATATCTCAAAGGAACAGAAGAATTTGGATTATGGTATCCAAAAGGAAAGGATCTATCACTTATTGTCTAGACATATGCAGATTGGGCATGTTGCATTAATGACCGACGAAGAACTAGTGGAGCAACGTTCTACTTGGGTGAGTGTTTAGTATCATGGTTAAGTAAGAAA
>JASDQU010688316.1:34085-44484 GCA_032191745.1 Picea mariana
TGACATGTTTTTTGTTTGCCTCGATAGTCGTAAAGGCATCTCGATGTTGCTCGTCAAGACTCTCTAGGTGCACAACGTGTCTCTCTAGATCTGAAGTGTCAGGTAGGAGTGCGACTGCCAACTTAAGAGAAGGGATTTCACATTAAATAGGAAGAATCAAGTCCACACCATGCACTAACTGGAAAGGGGAAAAACCGGTGGCAGTCTTAATCGTGTTTTGGTATACCCAAAGTGCGGGATATAGCATGATGTGCCAATCGGACTTACTCTGACTGACAGTTTTTTGCAATATGGTCTTGAGAGACTTGTTGACGACCTCTACTTTCCCATTTGCTTGGGGGTAATAAGGGGAGGAATGACCATGTCTAATAGATGCTATTTCTACCATCATTTCATTTTGAAAGTGACTGCCATGATCAGTGAAAATCTCACTCGGGATACCGAACCGGGCGATAATTTGATTGAATA
The DNA here is from genome assembly GCA_032191745.1 of Picea mariana. Lineage (NCBI taxonomy): Eukaryota > Viridiplantae > Streptophyta > Pinopsida > Pinales > Pinaceae > Picea > Picea mariana. The sequence continues at coordinate 34,554 of JASDQU010688316.1, forward strand.
CGAAGAAGGCAACAATCTTCCTATCGGATTTCATGGTAGGCATGGCTTCATCCCACTTAGTAAAGTAGTCGACGGCCACAATAATATGTTGATGCCCCCCAGCCGATGTTGGGTTGCAATATACAAAGTCTACCCCCCACTTGGTGAAGGGACCGACGGCAATGATTGGGTGAAGAGGGGCTGGGTGCGAGAGCATTTTATGAGTGAACACCTGGCAGGGGTGACACTTATTAACCACTTGAATACAATCTTTAAAGATAGTATTCCAGAAATAACCAACTCGCAAGATTTTTTGGGTTGTCGCAAGCCCGTATAGGTGAACACCACAAGCCCCTTTGTGGCAATCGTTTAGGACCAACTTGGCCTCCTCGTGAGTTAAACATTGACGTAAGATATCATCTATTCCTCGGCGATACAAAGTGTCATCAATGATAGTATACTTCTTGTCTTGGTATCTAATACGTCGTCGGTCATCTCTCGAGAGATGCTGAGCGAACTTCAAGGTTTGAAGATATAAGACAATGTCTCCATACCAGGGGTCAGACGACGAGACAAGGAAAATGTGTTCGTCCGCAAACAAAACAACATGGATAACATCCTCATATAATCGTGGAAAATTGGATATTAACTCCGCGAAGACTAGTGACTTCTTGGACTTTGCCGAAGCGAAGTCGAGATCAAACTCTTGTAAAATGACAATCCATTTATTATATTTCCCCCCTATGATACGCCTAGTAAAGACGTATTGAAACGAATTGACATCAACAACCATAGTAGTCTTTCAAAGAAATATATAGTGACATAAACTTTGGACTGCGTGAGCGGCAACCAAAGCTAGTTTTTCAATGTGAGAGTAATTAAGCTCAGGACTGACTAAATTTCGACTAAGATAGTAGATGACGTGCTCATTGAGCTCATCATCCTCCTGAACTAGAACCATACCAATCATCTCTTCAGACGTGACAATATAAAGCAAGCAATCTCTACTATAATCAGGAGACTTCAGTAGAGGGGCCGATACTAAGGCTTTCTTCAAAGCATCGAAAGACTCCTGGGCTCGCTCATCCTAGATAAAAGGGGTGTCTTTCTTCAAGAGGCACATGAAACCCTTAGTGATATTGGCATAATTCACTATAAACCGATGTAGAAAGCTAGCTTTCCCCTGTAAACCCTAAAGTTGTCTAATCGTGCGTGGGGGAGGCAATTGAAGTATTGCCTCAACCTTAAAAGGATCTACCATGATCCCAGTCTCGGAGACTAAAAATCCCAAAAGAGGACCAGACTTAACGCAAAAGATGCATTTATGAGGGTTCAACCGGATTCTATAGTAACGACATCTTTCAAAAACAAGTCGAAGGTGCATAATATGATCCACTCTCTTGCGGGAGTGAGCAGCAAGATCATCAAGGTAGGCTTCGACTATGTGCTTAAGATCATGAAAAGCGAAAGTCATGGAACATTGGAAGGTTGCTCCGGTGTTTTTAAGGCCAAAAGGCATTTTTTGGTATGAAAAAGTACCCCAGGGACAGATAAATGTCGTCTTGTGTTGGTCCTCAAGTTTGATTTGGATTTGGTTATACCCTGAAAATCCGTCCATAAAATAAAATATCTCACTTCCCGCACACTCATCGAGAATCTGATCAATGAAAGGTGTGGGGAAGTGATATTTAGGACAAGCCTTATTCAGGTCATGAAATTCCATGCATACACGGATGGTTCCTTGCTTTTTATTCATAAGAACGGGGTTGGACACCCATTTAGTCAAAGAAACTGGGTAGATGAATCCAACATTAAGAAACTTCTCCACTTCTGCTTTAATAGCAAGGGCCTTCCTAGGATTCACAGCTCTAAGACGTTTTTGAATAGGTTTAGCATCCAGATAAGTTCTAATCTCATGTTCGACAATATGAGGGTCGATCCCTGGCATTTCTTCATATGACCAAGAAAATACATCTTGAAATTCTTTGAAGACTTCGGTGTAGATTAGAATTTCTTCTGGCGAACAATGTGCACCTATATTTAAGTTTTCAACCTTACCAGGGGTATGAGAGATATCGATCGAGATGGTAGGAGAAATACTTGCCATGTTTCCTTGGGCATAAATGTTGTGCATATCAAGTGGAACCACAGCATGACCGACTATCTCACTCAAAGTAGACCGAAAGTCATCTTGCTCGATTCTTTCAAGACTTGGGAGAAAATAAGATCGATGATGCATATCATCCCAAGGTCTATCGGAACCATTCATGGCTTTGAGGATTTATTCGTCCAAAGGCAAAGTCTCATCTAGGAAATCATGCGAACAAGATAATGAGGTGGCCCATACAGGCCTAAGAACAGGATCCTCCTTGTCCGTCGGCAAGGTAATATGATTGGGATCGGCGGAAGAGTCAAGAACAATTTGATATAAAATATCCACTGTCGATAGTGGCATGGCCATGCCATCATGCGATTGACCTTCACACGATGAAGTCGGGGAAGGTAGCGTCCATGGATCACTAAAATAGGAAGTGCAGAAAGGGATGGATTGTCTTGTCGAAACATGCCTACTAGACATGGCGAAAACGTGGTGATTTGGTGCCGAGAAGTTGAAAGTACCCATAAGGGAAGAATACATTCTGACACAGATATTATCATTTGTCGGCTGAGAATTGTTGATCACATGTGTCGACGGTCCAACAGATGCAATAGGACTAGAGTACGCAGAGGATAACTGGTCGATGGTCACAATCTTCCCTTGATGAGGAAAACAAAGTGTACAGAAGACGGATGATACAACAACGACCATAGCATAGGTCCAATTGTGACCTAGTAACAGGTTATAATCAAGAGGTGCATCAAATACCTCTACCGTGTTCCCACCTAACTAGACCGAAAAGGCAGGGAGAATACCGTGAGGGCGGAAGGAATGACCGTCAAATGTAGTCAGCATGTTCGATGACTTGGAAAGGGTCAGAGAACCAAGAGATTTCCAATAGACCAGGGACATCATGCAGGTGGTAGCACCTTCATCAACAACTGCACATTTGATGGTATACCTGGAATAATCCACGTGGATTTGGAAGGCCACATGGTAAGGTAAGCGAGGCTGCACATCTGTGACATCAAACTTGATAACTTTTGAGCCACTGGGTTCTAGAGCTCCTAAGGTAGAGATTAAGGCATTCCTCTGTGAAGGACACGTATGGAGTACCTCCAAAGCTGACATCACATAAGGGGTTTGGCCCAGATCCTCAACAATAAAGTAGTTTTGGGCAGCTCTAGTGTTAGGATTGTGGGTAGAGCACTTAAATACTCCTTTTAGAATACAAGGTAGTGGCTCTGGTTTCTCAATATGTAAGTTTGTTTATGGAGGAGGAGGGGGATCTTCTAGACTAAAGCTAGCTTGTGAAGAGCTATAATATTGAGATCAAGTGGCTACATTGATTTTCACATCGACCATATTGATACATACACGGTCGCCATATTGCGACGGTGGGTTTTGAATCCCACCATCCGCATTTTCGGCGTTCAAAGAGCTCAAGGGTAAGTGTTGGTTATGTGGGAATGGATTCGTCAGCACAACGGGTGGTAGATTCAAAGCCTCACAGCCTCCGCGATTTTGGGGCATAAATGCATAAGGTGGTAATCAATACAAAGTTTACAAGGAAACTTCACTTTACGTTTCTCTTTCTTTCTCTCTCCAACATTATCATTTGGTTTCCCATTATTATCTTTGTCCTTGGGTTTATTACCATTTTTCCCACCCTTACGATTATTTCGACCTTTCCTTTTATTCCCTCCTAGTTGTTGGTCACCATTTGGGTTTTTCGACGATTGCACATAATGTACATCCACCGACTGAGTGGGGTTGGAAGACACAGACAAATTTGGTCCTCCAGCAGACTGGTTTAGAGACAAAGTCTTCAAGTGACTCGTCGACGAGTCTGCGGATTTTACATTGGCGGATCCTACAATGCCATCAACATGAGGTCTGGGATTTTTCTTAGGGTCGTAACTTGATCGCGGTGCTTCTGGAAGAAGGTGATATAACATCCCAGGCTAAGCATATATCAAATCTAAATGCTAGGCTCTAAAGATAGCTTCTTCTTCAATGGTGACCCCAGAAGTAGCAACGTCCTTCGAGATAGGAGGGTGAAAAGACTTAAGGAACCATTCTAAAAGAAAGGCCAGGGTTATAGGGGTCTTAATCAACCTCTTCCATCTACGCCACTCTTGGATATGATCCAAGATATGAGTGGCGGTGTCCTGGCGTGTCGACAAAAGTTTGAGGCCAACATCTTAACGAATGGGTAACTGAAAGTGGTTAAAAAAGACCATCACCAACTGATTAAATGACCCATATGTACCCCTAGGTAGCTCAATATACCACTACACCGCAACTCCAATGAGAGTGCGTTGAAACAATCGTAATCTAATTGAATTGTCATTAAGATAATTAAATGAGCACCAAATGTGAAAGGTAGTGACGTGATCATCAGGGTCCTCTCCATTCTTGACTTCAAACTTTGGGATTTCCAAAGGAAGCTTGGTGGGGACGGGGGGCCATGTTGGATCATGATTCACTGGGTCATTCATTAACTTAGCCAAATCTGGCAGATTAAGTGTGACCAAAAAATGGAGACAGGGTTGCGACATCTGGCCCCATCCTCCCGCGAAATATTGTGCGTTGGGAATTGCATTCCACCCAGGATTTTGGTAAGAACCATAGCCCTGTCCGGGATTATAAGGACCTCCTCTGGGATGATTCGTATAAGGTGGGTTGGGCATCATTCCAATGGGAATGTTCTGATGAGGATTATGAAAATTTCCCCCAGTCGGATTATATCTGAGTTGGGGGTTATAAAAATTGCCCCAACTGGATTGGATCCAAGTTGGGGGTTGCCAAAAGTGTAAGATTGGCCTCCTCCGAGTGGGAACCCGGAGGATTGAAGTGGATTTGTCATGACAAAAGTATTGGTCAGAATTGGCATCGAGGAGGTAGGGATATAGGAAGAAATTACTTGTCCGTCAGGTTGGTTGTTCCATCCAGTTGTAAAAGGATTAGAATCGGGGTTAAGAGCAGGTACACTTCCTACATTAGGGTTCATATGAGGGATATGAGAACCGCCAAACAGAAATGGAATGTAAGGAGGTGTATTTCCCCCAAGTCCAATGCTAGCATTATGGCCAACAGTTGGGATGGTAGTCGAAAAATCTGAAGTAAAGTTAGGCATACCATAAGAAAATGGAATAGAAGCCATAGGGATGGACTGAACATTGTAACCCGACGAATGACCAATACCCCCAAAAGGGTTTGAGGCAAGAGACAAAGCATTAACTACAAGATGAGCCATAGTACCAGTATGTGCCTCCGGCACTGCAACTGTGGTGGTTGCAGGAGTTGAAGGGGTGACATTAACTATATTGGGTATGGGAGTCAAAGAACTCCCAGTGTTCTGGAGACTAGATTCAGTACTCATCCTTGTGGAAACACAAGTCTGAAAGGTGGACATGTGTGTACCATGCCTAATAACTCTACGCCTTTTAGAAGGCAAGAACTCAAAATACGGTGGTAACTGTAACAACTGACGGGACCGAAGGGGATGCTGGTCCGACTCCACAACAACTTATGACTCTACAAAATAAAAATATCCTAAGACCAACTAGTAGTCAAAGAGCATACCAAAATTGAAACGGCCAATATGCATGCAAACGGGCTAAAGTGGCTAAGTGGCCTCCCTCGCTAAAGAAGGTATGTCTCGTCCAAGAGGGACTTGAGACTCCCCACTAAATTTTGGAGGTAACATAATCAGTTAAAGGGGCCCTCGTGGGCTTAACAACCATTCATTCGGATCCCCTTAGAGAGGTAATATTCCATAAAGGTTGTGTGTTTTTCGACCCCTATCTGACCTAGGGTACAAGCAGAATAACCCCTGCAAATAACTTATGAGATACCTAAGTGAATCAACTAATAAACCATTGTATAACTGATTCACAGGTGAGCAGTCGTAAGTATGGATTACCATATGGGCAAGGTAGAAAAGATCGAAACCTTGAAAGCACTACCTCTCACAGAGGTATGGGTACTAGCAAGATCCCCAAATATGAATAAATCCACAGAAATATCTCTGACACTAGGCGAGTATCCGGAGGTTATCCCTTCAACTAAATTCACGCGACCTCGTGATTAAATATAGTGTGAGCGGAGCCTCCTGATCTTACCAATTATACAATGGACTTCTCAACTCCCTGTCTCAGACACACACGTTGATTTAATTGCCTTGGAGAAGTTTACTCACAAAATCCTATTTCAAGGCACTAAATCCTAGACTAGTTTATGCACCCTAAAAATAAAATTGTGACTAATCAATTTTAGTTTAAATCATAGATTTTATTGGCTGTGATTACTCAAAAAGGCATGAAAGTGAAACTCATGATATTATGACTCTGCAAGAAAATAAATATAAATATAATGCAAATTCTAATTTTAATTTTTTCAACGAATGATATGTGTATAAAAATAGTGCAATTTTCAATTTCAACCCTACAATTCAAAAGTAAAATGCAATCTTTCACTAAATGCACTAAGCTAATGATAAATATTCAGAAGACAAAAAAGCCAAGCAATGTAAAATGCCTATTTTTTTTTCTTTTCAATATATTAAAAAGAAAATGCATGGACAGAAAAGCGACCTGATATATAAATTCTACTGTGTATAAATGGAATGACTCAAGCATCCAAGCAACAACCCAGAGTTCAAGGACAAATAAAAAATGAAAAACGATGAGAAATAATACGCCCAAAAATTCAACTCCAAACAGGGTTCCTGTCAACCCAGAGAATCTCAACATGCACTACAGAGACCTAAGAAGGCTCAAGAATCATCAAATCCCACCCAACAACCACCAAACCAAGCAAGGAAATAAGGAGTACGTGATTTTTCAGGGAAACAGAGCATATATACGCAGCTCGCAGTGAGACAACATGCATGTGTACACAACTGTCAAGGCAATAGGGCGCATACAGGCTTGAAAACAAGGTTAGGCAAGGGTAAAAAGGCTGAAAACTCAGACCCAGAGTGAAGAGAATCTGTCAAGCAGTGATACGACAAGAAACACAACGGAAAAAGAGAAATGCAAGGAGAAAAAGTACTTCAACCCTTAGAAAGAAGATCTCTCCCCAGTGGAGTCGCCAATTCTGTTATGAGGGAAAAACTCTCTATGGCCAGGGTAAACCACAACATACAGGTATGACTACATAAATCTACTCAATTCCAACATATTCTATATAAACCAATGTGCAAGCGAGATAAGAAAGAAACCTACCTTGTTCCAACGTTTGATGATGTTTCACTGTTGAGTACTTTGACCCAAATATTTGTACCTGCAACAAGTTCTCAACAAACAAGCAGAGCAAGTATATAGTGATAATATAAAGGGGTTAGCACATTAGATAGCATAATACATTAATAAACATTACAAACATGCCCATGGATAATAATCATATATTTGCACGATACCAATTGGATGGGAAAGGATTATTTCTATTAATAAATGATCAGCAGAAGCGAAAACATTATAGACTTCCGTGTCGTCACGGTTCGAAACCAAGCAACCAAGTTCCTTCCAACTGGGCCTCCACCACTTCAATCCTCCACCAAAGGCAAGCTCATAGAAAAGAGACAATGAGGTTCTCTCAACAATAGGGAAAGATCTTGGGGGTTGAACACTATGTTCAGACTTGAGGGACAAAGGGATGCAGACTCAATATGAACTAATTTCTCCAGAGTAACTTTTCTCTCAAAGTATAATGCTTTCTCTTATTTTCCATAGCTCGGAATTGTGCTGTTATAGCCTTCAAAATGCAACTAAAGGGCCGAGTCAGAACGTTTCCAGTATATGGAAGGCCAAGGATCAGAGATCTCCTGTCGTGACATGGAAACCCGACTTCATTTTTGTATTTTTTGGCACAAATCCCGATGTACACAGGTTGTAGTGGAGCAGCCTGCGTATACGCATGTTGTATAGTAGATAGGGCGCGTATATGTGGAAAAATATGTATTTTTATCTCTGGATTCATCAAAAAGGGGATGACAAGTCTGCATAGGGAAATGGAAAAGGGCCCTCTCTGCAAGATAGCAATGGTGAGGCAAATCTTGCTATAATAGCCACAAATAAGATTCAATCGTGATCATGATCAGTCAAGGCATAAATTCAGAAGGACTACACCACAAAGAAGATCATTCACTCCCAAGTATGAAAATTTCTTTTATGATCATTGTATTCATTGTACTAATTTTTGACATAAGGTTGCAAATTGTGGGGATTATAAAAGAAATGTTCAAGCAAGAAGTGCCTATGTGGCCGCACGTAACATTGAGTGTTACAAATGTCATAACTATGGACACATAGCTAGTGATTGTAGAATCATGATCAATACTTCCATGAAGGAGAAAACTGATATCATATATAAGAAAGTATGGATAAGAAAAAACGAATAATATGTGAACAAAGACTAGGTACCAGAGATCACACGATTGGCAATAAAACGAGATGAAGAAAATTCTACAGAGAAAAAAAAAGATGTCAGATACAGAAAGGTTTGGAAAATAACTGAAAGAAAGGAAGGATAGGTAAATAAGGAACATGTTCAAGAAATTGTACTTTCATGCATTGTAGTGAAAGATGAATCCACAGACAGAAAGAAAGAAGTCAGATCTTAAAGAGATAATGAATTTACCAATGAAGATGATGATGAATACCCATTAGAGATGGAATTATTCTGAGCCATCCGACTTAGAGACTCCCAGGTAATATGAATATTAGACAGGAGAATTCTATGTGATAGCTGTGATAGACCAAAGAACCATCCTTAGATCATCTTGCAGAGTTTGAGAAGACAGATTTAGAGCAGTCAGTTAGCAGAAGTACAATTTGATAGATTAATCAAGACTTCATGATAGTATAGTGATAAATGGGTCAACATTATGGGCAGTTACGCAAGTAGAGTCTTGGACAGTATGGATAGAGATGGATTCATAAGAACACTTAGCAGATTTGGACAGATATATGACAGTGGACGATAGCATGGATTCATATATTGGTTCAGAGAGTGGTTCATAGACAAAGGAACATTATCTTAATGGATGATAATTACACAGGAAATGGCTCGAACAATGCTAATGGATTCCAAATTGACAGATATTTTTTGGACACATGCAGTGCATACAACAATTCACATTCAAAACATAGTAATGCTTAGAAACAACAATGAAAAAACTCCCTACGAACTATGGAAAAGAAGCGCAGACAACAAACTCTACATCAAGGTAACTCAATATAGTATTTAATTAATTGAAATTTATGTTGATAATATTGTTTTGGAAGTACTAATGATAGGTTAAGCCAAAAATTTGCAAAGGATATGCATAATGAATTTGAAATGTCATTACTTGGAGAACTATCCTTCTTTTTGGGTCTTCAGATATGTCAAAGCAACCAGTAAATTTTTACTTCTCAAACTAAGTATATCATAGAAATGATAAAGAAGTTTGGAATGGAAGATTGCAAACCAGTTACCACTCCAATGCAAACCAGTTACAAGTTGAGAAAAGATGATGATTCAAAGTCTACAGACCAGAGGCAATACAGTTCAATGATTGGTAGCTTACTATATGTGATAGCATCCAGATGAAATGTAATGTAGGCAGTTGGACATGTGGCACGATTTCAAGTAGCACCAAAGGAATCACATGTACTAGAAATGAAGAGGATGTTTAGATATCTCAAAGGAACAGAAGAATTTGGATTATGGTATCCAAAAGGAAAGGATCTATCACTTATTGTCTAGACATATGCAGATTGGGCATGTTGCATTAATGACCGACGAAGAACTAGTGGAGCAACGTTCTACTTGGGTGAGTGTTTAGTATCATGGTTAAGTAAGAAA
>JASDQU010688317.1:26132-36609 GCA_032191745.1 Picea mariana
AAAGCCAGTCTAGTATCCTGCTTCCGACCTGATGGTTGTGACGTAAAGCAGGACGAGTATCTTGCTTCCAGCTTGAGTGCTGTGACGTAAAGCAAGACGATGAGATGAGACTAGTACTGTGCTTCCAGCTTGATAGCTGTGACGTAAAGCTAGTCTAGTATCTTGCTTCCAGCCTAAGTGCTGTGACGTAAAGCAAGACATTGAGATGAGACAAGTACTGAGCTTCCAGCTTGACAGCTGTGATGTAAAGCCAGTCTTGTATTATGATGAGCCAGCCTTGTGCTGTGATGATGATGATGTATCAATTTTTATACTAATACATATTGATGCAGATGATGATGGCATTCCTTTGAGAATGACGATGTTGCCGATGAAAACTTTCGATGATTTATAGATATGCCAGTCAGTGTTCCAAGATGATATTAATGATGTTGTCTTCTCACCCACTTGATGTTGTTGATGATGTTATCATATCTCTCTCGCATGATGTTGTTGAAGAATACCCTTTTTGTTAAGGGGGAGTGTTGAAATAATGTAACTGCAAAGAGTATTCTTATTATTATTTGATATATTATTCATTGGATCAATCCCCATTGTGGATTGATCATGTCAGCTATTGTAATAGGACCAAATCCCCTTTTGCGGATTGGTCAAATGATAATTATAATAGGTAGAATAAGAAGTCGGCCCCAGCAGATATTAAAGACGCCCCATAAAATATTAAAGGTGGTTATAACCATCTAGTTGGAGAAGTCGGCCTTGCCAGTGAAGAGACACTTCACACGTGCCAGACTAATATAAATAAGGAGGCTAGCGCCTCACTTAGACACACAACTCACTTGCTCATTGAGAGACAAGTTTCGGATCTGCTGTTAGAGAAGAAGGAGAGAGAGTGGCGCATATCTGGGAGAGGATCTTCTGAATTAGTTTAAGAGATCTCTTGGCATTGTATTGGCTATCTATATTACGGAAGTTTTGCTGGGTTTTCTTCCCCTAGAGGGTTTCCCAGGATAAATGTTGTGTCTCTTGTGATTGTGTATTTCTCAGTGATCTTGGATTATGCTATTGTTATCTAATGAAATGCAAAAAACTATAATAATGGCTTAAACATTAACAATGGTGATTTTAGAACATTCATTGTTGTAGCTATTGTATCATCTATTCATCTTGTATCTAATTGTAATCCTTTGTATCTAATCTTGGGTCAAGTAGCTTATTTATTTGTAATATTGTGCAATCTTTTGTAGTCAAACTCCCTCCTTAATCTAGTTGACCCCTTTGCCCAATCTTAGGCACTAGTCTTAGTTGTCCTAGGGAAAGGTTTGCTTGTCATAATTGAATTGTTGCACATTGCATTGTTGCCTTTGCATCATAGGCTAGATTTTCCCCAAACCTTTAAACTAATTAAAACTAACTCCTAGAACTTAACGTTAATCTCATCTAGTAACTAGGGTCTACCCCCCTTGGCTTCCCTAGGAGTAAGCCTAGACAAAAGAGCTTCAAGTCAAAGTGACAACATGTGCTTTGAACCTAGGCATTGTGCCTCCAAGGACACACTAAGTGAGTAGGACTTAGCTCACGTCTGCAAGTGTGTATAAGGATGATAACAAGAGGAATGAGAGAAGAGTGTACTAGCTGTTGCCAAATCCGATTAATAACCAATGAAGACCATCCAATATATAGGAGAGGAGTGTGAAGAAAATAGGAGTTAATGCGCATGACTGAAAAACTGAGTGAAAAATTTAGGAATTAATGCGCACGAGGAAATAAATTAGGAATTAAATGCATGTTTAAATGCTAAATTTGGCTAGAATATGCCTAAATTAACCAAGAAGGAAATTCTCCCTATTTTTTAGGGATTTTCCTATTTTTTAGGAAATTAGCGTTTAAAAGCAATTTAAGGGGAATTTTGGGAATTGACGCATGGAAAGTAAAGATATGGCGAGTGAGGAAAATTTAATGAGAAAATTAGGCCTTGATTGGGGAATTTCGCCCTATTTTTAGGAATTCCCTATTTTTTAGGAATTTAGCATTTAAAAGCAAATTAAGAGGAATTTAAGGAAATTAATGCATGGAAGGTGAAGATATGTTAAGTGAGGAAAAGTTAGTGAGAAAAGATAGCCTTAATTGGCTAAACTTTCTCCAGGGAAGTACCACCTCATCCTATGTGTCTTCTTCACTTTAATTAATTCTCATTTAATGCTTATGCCTTGGAAAATGCGCCCTTGTCAAATGATTCCATGTAGATGGCACATCACACTGAAACTTTGCCCACATGTTGAAATCTAAGCCTACCACTTGTCGTTATTGGATATGACAACGTTGTTACCCCCCAGGCTCGGGGTAACTAAGGAGATCATGTCTTGAGGCCCACTGGTAGCAGACATGGAGTGTCGAGGGTCAGATTGACCAGTGACACCTGCAAGGTTCCTCCTATTCATGTTGATCACCACTCATCACCAACAACAAAGCAACATCCACTACATGGGTTTGGATCCCAGAAGACAACAAGTCTTGCTTCATGAGGTAAGTGTCACTTTAATACTTGAAGAATTTGAGCATGTTGCAAAGAATCCTTTCTTGATTATGTACTATTTGTTTGGGAATTATACCTTTTCCCTAATTTCATATTGGTGGTTGTCATTGTATCCTAGTAAGTTGGTCACCCTCGAGAAAAGGGTTACTACTAGGTAGTTCCTTGAAGGGTCAATGTACCAATCCCATTCATACTTACCACTTTCCATACTTCCCCTTCGTTTCCTCACCTTTTGGGTTTTCGGGTTCATTGACCCCAAGATGACTTGTACCTCATTTCATGGGAAGAAGGGGCTAAAGACCCAAAGGTGTTGTAGATGGAAAAAGATAAAAGCCATGCATTATCCTTACAAATGCTCTCCCTAAGATCATGTTAACCACTAGATTTTCAACCTTGAAAATCTTGAGCGTTAGGAGCCAACATGCACTAGTTTGGTGCATTCTAAGATTCTTCTAGAGTTTAGCACTTGTGGTTAACAGAGGTTGGTTCCCATTAGAGACAAGTATATGATCGATACATGGTTGTTTAGTTCAAAGTTAGAGTTATCGTGTGTTCCTTTGCATTTTGAGAGAGATGTCTACATACAGTAGGTGTTGCTACTTTTTATGAGCCACGATTTGAGTGGATCTCTTGATAGTTTGGAGCGGTTTTAAGAATACAAGGATGATCCTTGCATGATTCTAGGCCCGATAACACTTTTTCGAGCGACATGCAAGAATTTCTATTTTTAGTAGGTTGAGCTCCACACCCCAGATTCAAATTCTGAGAACACATTATGGATCCTTGAGACATTCTGAGTCTTTTGGACCTTTTTCGAGATGATTTGTCATGGATTTCTATTTTTAGCAGGTTGAGCACCGAGGCTCGCATGTCAATTATAGTTACGAATTCAGAATCCTTGCAGAAAATCAAATACGATGAATATGATATCATTGACATGTGAGCACATTTTGTTTTTAGCAATGTCTATTTTTAGACAGTTGACATGTGGCGGTGTTCTCCTAGTCATCCAGAGCATTTTTGGAGAGTTTCGATGATATGACAATTTTTAAACTTTTTGGACTGAACAACTATTTTTGGAAACTTCTATTTTTAGCATTGCCCTACTAGGTTCTTGGAACCTCATCAGTTGGGAGACGTTAACTCAGATATGATCTTCAATCCTATAAATACAATCTTGCAAGGAGTGTCCCCATATTCCACAGATGACATCTTATTTGATCTATAGGTAGCCTCTACTTTTCTTTGAGCCTTTCCTATTTAGTTCTTCTAGCTATCACAATTTCTCCAACTCCTTTACATGTCTTCTTCTTTCTCATTCTTTCTCTTCCTTTCTTTCCTTTTCTTCTAAATTCACAAAGTTCAAAGGAGATCTCAACTAATGTCCAGGTGCTTCGTTTCTAACTCCATTGCAAAGTTAGTTTCCATGGTTAGATGTCTCCTTGTCCATTGTCCCATTGGTTTCTCTCATCGAGGACACTCTCGGTTCATTTTCCATGATCCCAAACCCATTGTCATTATTTGCATCCTAGCCGACCCAACGATTCCAAGTCTTTCACAGTGCCATTCATCCTCGATGAAAGTATTGTCTCCTATTAAAGAAAAGACTAGACCAAACAATTGTCCCTTTCAAAAGCCCATTTTCAACGTCTTCTATTTACACACTAAACTTTGTCATCTCTTAAAAGGACACATCCTACTCTTCTCAATCCTGGTGCTATATTCTATTGTCCTTTCCTTCTAGAATTCTATCGATGAGTGTCCTATCCCTTATTTGATTGGAAGTTGAAAGGGATGAGTGTCCTCGAACAAAACCCATTTTCATCGTCCTTGTCTTCTTTGCATGCCTTTGTCCTTCTACAACTTCTTAATGCCTTTTGTCTAATCTAGACTCGTTCAATGACAATACAATCCATACTACATTTCTCTTCCATTGTCTTTTTCACTTGCTTTGTGTAAATTGTCCCTCTTGCACTTAGGAGTTTGTGTTCCTCTCCTATGCAGACTTCGTTTGATTCCAAGACAACTTATATCCTTAGCCCTCAATTTCAAGCAATTAAATTCATAAGCATGCCCCCCAAAATGTTGCACAATAATGTTGATTATTTCAACATGCTCTAATACCATGTTGAAATTTCCCTCAACCCAACACCCGACAGTTAATTCCAAATAAATCACTTATTGAATAACAACACAACAGAGTTATCAATTAAACATTACAAAGCAAGCAAAAATAAGGAAACCAAAAATCTCATGCACAATACACAAAAATATTCTACCCATCAACTAAGCTCATCATTCAAATATCCTCAAAGCTTACAAGGGCTCTCTTATTGGAAAAATGGCCCAAATAGAAAAGAGACAAAGTACATCTGCACCTAACTGGCTGATCTACTACCAAACCTATTGTACGACTTTGTATGGCAAGGACATGATCATTACCTTGATACCCACACTGTCTTTCCCTATTTGCGTGACTGTAACGCTGAAACCTGCGCTCTATGCGTGACCCATACTAGAAAACCTGCATTGTCCTGCGGCGGCCTATCCTTCTATTGTATGGTTGCTCTCTCTCTTCCTTGGCCTAAATCTCTAGATGGAATTCCTTCTCCACCTATCCAAGATCTCCTTGAATCACAGTCCTTCATGGTCTAACTCTCTCTACATCAATGAAATACTCTTCACCCAATCTACGAGATCTCCTCACTCATACAATGTGTAAGCAAAAGTCCTTTGCTTGTACATTCTCAAATGATTCTACACTAGCAAAAGTCCTTTGCTATCTCTGTGTAAAAGTGTCTTCTCCTTTACCCTAGCCTTGCTTTTATAAGATTGAGTTCTGACTTAACCCTAATCTCCAAAGTGATTGACTGTTGAGATTACTTCTCAACTCACTTGAGATCTACAACTATTATTTAATTCACTAATGCTAATTAAAGCATTTCCTCGAATAAAACTCAACTCACTAATAAAATCACATTACTTTAATAATTACTTTAGTTAAAGTAAAGTCTAAAGGTAGAAGATTTTGGACGACTTCCACATGCTAGACACCAAGCCTATGTGGAAGTACTTGTCCGATGCTTCCATGCATCAACACTCCCTCTTAGTGAGGAAGGTACTTCGTCCATCTGGATGTGGCTCTGTCTTCGCTACGAGATCCGCTACCATGGTTGCTCTCCAATCCACCTGATTGGCTACTCCCTCTGAAACATAAGCTATCCCAGCCATCTCGATCGGACCCATCTTCGAAGACTTCCCTCTAATCATGTTCTTAGAAGCCTCCTGCTCCTAAGCATCTTGCATGGCCATCTCGAACCATGACTCCTTGACAAACTTGGATGGTTGCTCCTTCCCATCTGAAACCGAAGGATGACTCCCTTTGAGCTGCTCAACCTTCGGAGCTACCTGCTCCTTGTTCTCTGCCACTGTGTTGCTTGCCATTGCTCGCACAGGCTGGCCCCTTAGCCTATATAAGTTGCTCTCTCTAACTCCAAAGATAGTTGTTGTGTCTGAGCTAGATCATCTGGGCTTGATCAACGCCTGTCCATACTGGAACGCTATGTCAAATCCCTTCTTCTCAATCGCTGAGATTGAGAACACACTTCCCCTGAGTTCTGGCACCCATAGCATGTCCATCAATCTCAACACGCCTCCTGACTCCATCCGGAATGGCACTATTCCAGATCCCTTACTGCATGCTTGGTCCCCGTACCAAGTTCCTAATGCATGTCTAAGTCTGATTCTGTGAAGCTCTCGAACAACTCCCGTGCTCCTGTCATATGACATGTGGCTCCACTATCTAATATCCATGCACCAGTTGATATGGTGCTCAAGGAAGTCTGGGAAACAAGAACATTTTTTGTTAAAGCTTCTTGCAAAACTCATCCATTTGAGTCTTTGTTGACGTAGCTACCACTGGTTGTGTTTCATTTCCACCCTTCTTCTTGTTCAAACATTGCTTGCATAATGCCCAAACTTGTGACATGCAAAGCACTTGACTTTGCTCATGTCGTCCTTCTTACCATATTGAGTGGTAGACTATCCACTAGCAATCTTCTTAAACTTGGCCTTCTTTGCCTGGCTAGCAAAAGCAAGGTTCTCCTCATCATTGTTGTGTCGACCTCCATTCAAATCTTCATCTCGAAGTTCTTCCTGAATGAAGTCATCCCACAACCTCGATCAATCAGGGAGCCTCTCATGTGCCACGATTCCTTTGATGAATGGCGTCCACTGCTTCGTGAAGACTTTTAATGTAGTCCTCACCAATTCTGAATTAGTCATTGTCTCCCCAACTGCAGCCAATTCATCTCGAACCTATCAAATACGGGTGAGATAAGTTGTCATCGTGTATGATAACGTCATCTTGGTGTCTTTGAGCTTCTCTCTTAGCACCATTTTGCGATTTTCGTTCTTACTCTGAAATAAACCCTTCAAATCCTCCCACATGTCCCTAGCAGCTGCCTTTCTCAATAAATGGGGGATCAAATGATCCTTCACTCCATCTAGAGTTATGCACCTGGCTTTTACATCCTTCTAATTATGGATGACCAATTTTGTCGCATCTGTTGGAGAAGTGATCTGAGTATTAGAAAATTCCCATATCCTGTTCTCCATCAACACCAACATGATCCTCTCCTTCCAAGGACTGTAGTTGGAAACCCCATCCAACCTATCCTCAAATCGCAATCCAGTTGACATCTCCAACATCTAATCTAATAACCTCCTGCTAAAACTGCGCTTGTATTATTCTGTACGATCTCTGCCCGCACTATTTGCGCTAACAATGCGATGGTTACGTTGATACCCACATTGTTTCACGCTATCAACACGACCCGTAACAGAATACCTGCGCTGTTCTCAATTCGACTACAGTACGGATGTTTCCTTAAAATCTGTCCTTCGATTTCTTACTATCGATTATCGATCTGATAAGATCTACTTGTAGATCTAATAGATCTACTACAAAAAATAGTGGATCTATGCTTGGTCCCTCAAACACCCAATCCTGATCCAATAGATTTTTCATTTGTGCAACCTAAGATTGGCCCTCTCAGAGCGACTACTCTAATACCATGTTGAAATTTTCCTCAACTTAGCACCCGGTAGTTAATTCCAAATAAATAACTTACTAAATAACAACACAACTGAGTTATCGATTAAACATTACAATGGAAGCATAAATAAGGAAACCAAAAATCTCATGCACAATATGCAAAGATATTATGCCCATCAACTAAGCTTATCATTCAAATATCCTCAAAGTTTACAATGGCTCCCTTACTGGGAAAATGACCCAAACAAAAAAGTGACAAAATACATCTGCACCTAACAGGATGATCCGCTGCCAAACCTGCGGTACAACTCTATACGGAAACAACACGACTGTTACCCCGATTCTTGTGCTATCCTGTGCTATCCACGAGACTGTAACACTAAAACCCGCGCTATTTTCACTCATGTACCAGAAAACCTACGTTGTCCTGCGACGACCCATCCTTCTGTTGTACGATTTCTCTCTCTCTTCCTTAGCCTAGATCTCTAGATGGAAGTCCTCCACCTATCCAAGATCTCCAAGGACTTTCGTGATCCATCTCTCTCTACATCAACACTTGAATGAAATACTCTTCATGCAATCTATGAGATCTCCTCACTCATAAAATGTGTAAGCAAAAGTCCTTTGCTTCTACACTCTCGAACGACTCCACACTAGCATAAGTCCTTCTTCGTTATCTCTGTGTAAATGTGTCTTCTCCTTTACCCTAGCTTTGCTTTCATAAGATTGAGTTATGACTTAACCCTAATCTCCAAAGTGATTGACGGTTGAGATTACTTTTTACCTCACTTGAGATCAACGACTATTATTTAATTCACTAATGCTAATTAAAGCATTTCATTAAAGAAAACTCAAGTCACTAATGAAAGCACTTTACTTTAATAATTACTTTAGTTAAAGTGAAGTCTCAAGGTAGAAGACTTTGGACGAGTTCCACATGCTAGACACCAAGCATGTGGAAGTATTTGTCCAATGCTACCATGCATCAACAAATAAATGTTGAGGACACTTAGTACCAACATTTGAAAAGAAAAAAGGAGAACATTTGTGGAGGGTATTAACACTAACAAAGCCACAATCTCTCTCTATGAGACTAATCTCTAACAGTCTCAAACGTCAACATGTCTCATCACAAGCATTTTCCTTGTACAGGTATATAAAGTAACAATAACGTAAACAAAGAATAAAGAACAATTGCATATCACACATGAGAACATTGATTTATAGTGAGAACCCAAGTGTTGGGAGGAAACCCAATGTCAATCCATAACGTTTATTACTAGCAATTGCTTGTTACAACAACAGACCGTACAATCAACATCACACTCAATCGTGCATCCAAGCTCAATCCTATCCTCCTAGTGTAGTTTGTTTCCTGTGTTGAGCCCATTGTACTCCAACACATCCATGGATCTCAACACTTAGAGACTACACAAACTGTGGCAAAGCAGTTTTGTCCATCCTGTATGAGCCAATACAAAATGATTCTAGAACCCTTCATTATTGTTTTGGAAATAAATAGGACACTCCACCTAGACACTAACAACTACTATCATTAAGATGGACCACAAGCTAACCCCTACAAACACTGTCATTAAGAGAGGCCACTTATACAACCACTAGCCAATCCTAACTGTCGTCATAAAGTCACACCACTACGACTCAATACAACTTTCAATGTGATATTATTTAGTATTAGACCATGCAAGGTCAACTCATACACTAAGATATTAGTTAGTACTAGAACATGCAAGGTCAGCTCATACATTACAAGAACACATGGACATGTAAGACTCAGGTCAACCTAGATGACTAAGACAACTACACATACAAGGAGTATTTGCAAAACTAAGAAGGTTAGAGCCTTGATGTTAATGTATTTTTTATCAAATATGTATCACACTTAGTGCCATTTTTCTAAATTTACCTTTACATCAGCAAACTTTGGATATTTGGTGTCTAATGCTTTGGATATATATATATATGGGGGAGGGTGGATACAAAGAGGCCTGTTAGAGGAGGCACCTATGTGGTCGCATGTGGAGGTGCAAGGGAGGTTGACCCCCGACTGTTAGTGGGGGAGAAGGAGACTCATAGTGAGAAGGTTGATGTGCCAGCTTCAACACCACCTTCTACACAAAATCAAACACTCACCAATGGCCATTTGTCTTCAGATACAGGCCTTCTCCTATGAAAGGATGAGCCATAACCTTTGCCTGTAAAAGGGGTAGAGGGAATAGGTAGCTAGCTGCTAGATTAATCATTGTAGATGACTCGTGACGATGAGATACATTTATTATATGTTTGATGTAATTTTGTATTTATTAGTCTAGAATGGACAGCTATTAGGATTCAATATTGACTTTAATGCATCATTTACAATTTGGCATCCACTACATCATATATATCGTTATTTTTTTCTATTCTTATGAGCCAATGTGCTTTGATGTTGCTCTTGGTTTATATTTAAAGAAGATGAAAACAATGAATTTATTTTGTATTTTTTAATGCTAGCTGTGGTTTGCCGATTTTTCTGATGTCTCGATGTCTGGACCTTCGGTGATTTTTTTCCTGTGCCAATTTTTTTAACAATGGTTAAACCATCTTAATTGTCCTAGGGCATTGCAAATAATCTGATGTGTGATGAGATAAGTGAGAGAGTAGCACATAGGTAGCCTACCTTGGGCTAACCTTGTGGTTATTGTTGTAGCTGTTATCCCCGATATCTAGGGATAACTAGGAGATCATGTCTCGAGGCCCACATGGTCCTAGACATGGAGTACCGAGAGCAGGAGTGACTTGAGCATGGCCCTGGAGGGCCCATCTTTCTTCTTCTCAGCCAGACTTGTCCTGTCAGCAGTAGCAGCATCCATCACCACCGGCCT
>JASDQU010688317.1:36709-48953 GCA_032191745.1 Picea mariana
GATGTGCAATCTACTTGATGAAGAACCTACATGCTTTGAAGAGGCCATTCAAAAGAAGGAATGGGCAGATGCCATGACAGAGGAATACCAATCCATAATAAAGAATGATGTATGGGAAATAGTTCCCAGACCAAAAGGTAAGGATGTGGTATCATCAAAATAGCTCTTCAAAATAAAACATGTTGCTGATAGTAGTATTGAGAAATATAAAGCAAGATTTGTCGCTCGTGGCTTTTCCCAGAAGGAAGGCATTGACTATGAAGAGACATTCGCTCCTGTGGCCAGATACACTTCGATCAGAACCATTATAGCTCTTGCTGCCAAGATGAAGTGGAAGTTGCACCAGATGGACGTAAAGAAAGCTTTCCTGAATGGTGTTATCGAAGAGGAAGTGTATATAGAGCAACCCCAAGGATTTGAGGTTGAAGACAGGAAGTCTCATGTCTGCCGATTGAAGAAAGCCTTATACGGATTGAAGCAAGCTCCCAGAGCTTGGTATGGCCGTATAGACAGTTTCTTGACAAGCTTAGGCTTTACCAAGAGTAAAGCAGACTCAAATCTCTACTTCAAAATTATGGATAATGAACCAGTAATATTACTACTGTATGTGGATGACTTATTCTTAACTAGAGAAGAAAAGCTCATCGCTGAATGTAAAAAGAGACTTGCTGTAGAATTTGAAATGAAAGACCTTGGCCTAATGCATTACTTCTTAGGCCTTGAGGTATGGTAGAGTCCGGAAAGAATCTTCCTTAACCAAGGGAAGTACACGGTCGAAATATTAAAGAGATTCGACATGCTAGAATGTAAGCCCATGAATACACCCATGGAGGCGAAGCTGAAGCTGTTGGTCGATACTTCATCAGACTTGATTGATGCCACACTGTACAGACAGATTATTGGATCGCTAATGTACCTGACGAACACCAGACCAGACATCTGTTTTGCAGTGAACACCTTGAGTCAGTTTTTGGTAGAGCCCAGACGTGTTCACCTAGTGGCTGCAAAACATGTGATGAGGTACCTTAAATGTACAATGGATTATGGTCTCAGCTATGATGGCGATCATGACTTCACATTGAGTGGATACACTGATTCAGATTGGCCAGGAAGCATTGCTGACAGAAAAAGCACTTCCAGATGTTGTTTCAGTTTGGGATCAGCCATGATCTCGTGGTAGAGTAGGAAGCAATCTAGTATTGCTCTCAGCACAGCGGAAGCAAAGTACATTGCCGCATGTTCAGCTAGTTGTGAAGCTATATGGCTTCGAAAGTTGTTGACTGGCCTATTTGACTTGGAGATGAGAGCAACCGTGATTCTATGTGACAACCAGAGCTGCATAAAGATGACAGAGAATCCTTCGTGCCGAAAAGGACACTCCTTCGTGCCGTGAGACCGTCCCCGGCCTATCACCTTCCGTTGCCCTCCTCAATTCCTGTTTTAGATGGTGAAGATGGTGGATTTTAGGTGTCCTAGTTGGTCTAATATATTATTAAGGCTTAGGACTAAGTTTTAAGATGTGTTGGTGAGAGTTTTGATAAGTTTTAAGTTCCCAAAAATAGTGAATTATGCCCAAGACCGAAACTTAAATGACTGTGAAAGTGTGTTGCAGATTATGAAAATGAAGCTTATGAACACATCTAAAACATGTAAAGGAGAGATGAAAGTAAAGATCATTCACATCATCATTTACTGAGCCATGTATGCATGTAAACTTGAAAAGAGAGAGTGAATTGAAAGACAAGAACAACTTGCCAAGTATAACAGAAAATTGCTTAGATTATCACCACTTAGCCATGTAAGTTAACCCATTTAAAAAGCATGCTAAGAAAATTAAGATGACTTGCTGAAATGAAAGACTTGTGTTCCTACACCATGTACTCAACCATAAACCATTTGCAAGCTCAAGGAAATAAAAGCTTGAGAGATAATACATTTTGCCAAAAAAGAGATTGCTTTAAGACATAACTACTTAACCAAGTATGTACGTTGCATTTAGATGTACTATGGGTTAAGATGTGAGGAAATTAAAGCAAGTAAATGATTGATGCCTCAGACTTACGCTACGATCTAGTGAGAGAATGATGTCTACCTCTAGAAAATTTTAAACCACATAATCATTAGCAAATAATCATCACATCACTAATCTAGCCATAAGATATTGGGGGGTTTCTCTCCCAAGGTGTAGGCAACTTATTAGGCAAAACTTGAAAAATAAATGCAAACCACTCACAATGGCACAAGATGGAGGCAAGCCTACCTTTGTTGTGCCAAAGAGGGTTGGAATGTAAAGACAATTATTATTAGAGCAAGCTAGCCACACAACCTTGTCCTAATGACAAGTGGGGCAAGAAATAACAAATGCTGAAATAAATTTATGTCCTAGCCAAACGATATTGGGGGTTGGCTAAGCCAATCTCTCTCCCAAGGTGTAGGCAAAAAACTAATTTGCAAAAATTTGCTTACAATGAATGAAATGGAAACAAGAGAATACAAACCTCAAGGGAACTTCCCGGGGGCTTGCTACAATGCTAGAAATGAGTGGAAGAAATAAGAAATTCATTACCCACTCAAAGAAGGCTCTTTGGGAGTGTTGTGTGAGTGAATTCAGGCAACATAACCCCCTGTTCCTGGTAAGAATCTGCAAAAACCAGCAAGCTATTGCTTGCTAGAAATGCTGCACAACACAAAAAATGTTACGAAAAAATTATGGTTTTTAGGCAGAAATTTTTCACATAAAATTTCCAAGTAAAAATGAAATTATGTGACCTATCTAAGATGATTATCTACTAAAATATGTGATGTAAAAGAAACAGAAAATTAGATCAAGCAAAGCAAGGAGTTTGAATGGGCTTTGAGAGAAGACTCTTCCTTGAAGCTATCCCAACAATCCCTTGAGGCAAACCTGCAAAACTCAAAGCAAATCATGAGGTATACAAATAGATAGCATGCATGAATAAGCTAACAATATGAAATACTTCACACCACTAGCTACCCAACATGTATAAACCAGCAAGAATACTCTTTGCTAATCTACTCAAGTAAACTACTATACCTAAGAATCTACTCAATACAACATAACAAGCAAAAACACCACAATGTCACCTCATATGAAAGAAGACAACCAGAAAACTCTTGGTTACTCCAAATCCTTCAAAGCTTTATTAATCCAAATGGGAGATTGTTGCAGCAACAAGTTGCTCCAAGACTCTCAAGAGAAAAATGGGATGGATGCAAGATGGCAAGAGCAAGAGAAGTGGGGCGAAATTTCAATAGAGTAACACTAGCTCAAAGAATGGTCCATAAATGAGTGAATGGAGGCTCTATTTATAGCTCAAGAGGCAAAGTGACCCCTCTCGGATGAGAGCCATGTGTCAAAACCCAAGCAAGGGAGAGAATCTCAAGGAGGGGGGCACACCACTTAGGGTTTTGGCTTGGATTAGTGAGGTGGATGAGTGAGGTGGAGCGTGGGACCAAGCAAGGATGAGGTGGTAGGCTAGGAGGGGCGCACTACTCATGGGAGGGGCCCGCAATAAATTCAAATGGCATTTCCTAAGGTTTTCATGTGAGGGGGGGCGCAAATCCCCCTAGGGGCGTGGGTGTTTGGGTGAATGAGTGGGTAAGGGGGTATGGAAAGGTTAGGAGGTGGGTTGGGTAGGCTAGGTATCCTCTTTCTTACCCTTTTCCATCAATACATTACCCCATTAACTCAAAAATTACAAAATTGACATTTTGACTTAGCAATAAAAATTGTTGTTTTGACTAACTGACACTCCGGGTGGACAAACACCTAGCAAAAGTTGTCTGACTGAGCTGAAAACTTGGTCCAAGGGTGTAGGGGGTGCCTTTCCATTTCTTTTGAGCACAAATACCCCTAACAAAAGCCCAAGGACCTAGTTTTTACAATAATATCACAAAAACAATTAATTAATTAAATAATTAAATTCCCAACCTTAGGAAAATTAATTAAACTTAATGAATTAAAAAAACCTATCTAAACTTAACGAAATTCTGCGAAACTTTCTAGGATGTCTTGCATGGTCATTTAGATCATTCCTAAACACTAGCTACCAGAAGACCACATCAATAGAATTCCCTTCACCACTTTGGAGGAATTATTGCTGGTGTGAGGAAAAAACTCAAGGGAAATTAATAAGGTTGAAAAACCCAATTAATAACCTGAGGATAAAAAACCTTCGGTGAAAGGAACTCTCCTAATGAATAGATACCAAGGTAGTTGACCTAACTATGACCCATGCAGACCTATTACATTATTAACCCACACAGGGGTGCGGAAATTCCGTTTACAAAAATTTGTGCTAGAGGCATAAATTGCCTAGTAGAACCAAACTGTCTTCGACAAATTAGCATATGATGATGCATCTCTTCATGGCACATTGAGTTGACCCCCTAGTTGAATAGGCGGTCAACACAGTTGTCATGGATGCTTTTGCCCATACAATCATTGGTAGATTTTGATCATGTATCATCGCTTTGGTTGCCTCAACAATGGTCTTCTTCTTCCTCTCTGCAACCCCATTCTGCTGAGGGTTATAAGGAACGGTGTACTCCCTCTTGATCCTTGCCTCAATACAAAAATCACTAAAATCCCTGGAGGTGTACTCTCCTCCATTATCTGATCTCAGCACCTTGATCCTCCTCCTAATCAGGTTCTCAACCTGAGCTTTAAAATCTTGAAATCTCGCAAGGACTCCATCCTTGGTCTTCAACAAGTAAATCCACGTCTTCTGAGAGTGATCATCGATGAAGTACAAATATCCGTTCAAGGAAGCAACAGTCATGGGTCCACAAACATCTGAATGTATCAGATCTACGATCCCCTTGGATCTGTTGTCACTGCTCAAGAAGGACCCCTTGACATTCTTGCCAACAACACAACCTCTACAAACACCATTATGTTGAATATGTATCTCTGGAAGGCCTGTTACCATCTTCCCTAGAGAAAGAAGGGCTATGTAATGTAAATGAGAAAGTCTCCTATGCCATAGCTCGCTCAAACTGATAGTATCATGTAACAGGGCCTAGACAATCAATCTGTACAAACTGTTTTCTCAAACACCAATCACCCAAGCATAAACCATGTGTGAGTTCTTGTGCCATGCAAGAACTTTTCCTTCAGAGAAGGTAACCTTGTAGCCTTTATCCTCTAAGGCAGAAACAGAGACAAGGTTCCTTTTCATCCCAGGTACATATACCTCACTCAACTGAAGTGATATGTCAGAATCTAGTTGGAATGTAGAAGTTCCAACTCCTTTCACAGTATATCTGACATTATCTCCAAGTACAACATGTAGACGAGACTCTTTCTCAACAAGGTTTGTAAGATGTTCTCTGTATCCAGTCATCTGTCTGGAAGCACCACTGTCAATTAACCAAATGTCACTATTTGTAGGAACTGTACCTAAGACTGTTGATATGAAGAAGAATGTTTCATCTTTTGTGTCTTCATCTCTCTGATGTGGTTCTGGATCAACATCGGCAGTGGATGCAAGTTGTCTTCCTTTCTTCCTAGTAGGACAATTTCTCACAATGTGTCCATACTTGTCACATCTGAAACATTGAATCCTTGATATGTCTTTTCTCTGTTCATGACTTGGAGCTGCTGAAGTTTTCTTGTCTTTGAATGCTTTGCTAAAACTTCTTCTATTTCATCTTCCTCTCTTTGTATGAGAAGCAAGAGATTGTCATCATGATGGGAGTCTTGTACTCCTCTGGCTATAAGTCTGGTTTCTTCTTGGGTGCAGTCTATCCATAGACGATCAAACACAGGTAGATTTGCTCTTCCACTGATACTTTGAAGAAATGGTTCTCAATGTCTTGGAAGAGCATTGCGAGTAGTCATGACAAGTTCTCTGTCTGATATGGTTTCTCCAATGGCACCTAGCTGATCTTTGATCTCTGAGATTCTCATGAAGAAGGTGGCAATGGTGTCAGTTTTCATCATCTTGATATTGTGAAGCTGGTGCTTCAATGTAAGAGCTTTGTTTGTGTTGTTTCTCTCAAACATCCTATTTAATGCATCATACATCTCATAAGTTGTCTTCAAGGTAGCAATACGAGGTAGTAGATGATCTCTCACTGAATAGATGATGATCTTCCTTGCTTTGATGTCATTTTCCTTCCAATCATCATTTTCTTCATCGGCAGCTGTTCCTAGTAGAGTCTTTTCTATCAAACTCAATAGGTCATCCTCTTCCAGGGTGATTTGTAATCTTGATTTCCAGGAACTGAAGTTGCTTGATCCATGAAGCCTATCTTCCACCAAAGTTCTATTCCTCATGGTTTGCAGATTCTTCCACCAACCCTAACGGCTAGGCTAGGCTAGCAACCTTAGGTTTCGCTGGACTTATGACTGCCAACAATAAGCCTTGGAAAAGAACCCTGGTGAGCTGCAAAAATCTTTCAATGAGATGCAAAAACCCCAGAGGCTGAAATTCTACAGAAACCCTAGGGGCCAAAAATCAAAACTTCTCCGATTTTGAATCTGAGAGTTGTTGGAGGTGCGCTGAAGGAGGCTATACACTCCTATGTAAAAATTAGCCCTATGTAAAAATTAACCCCAACGTTTAAGTGGAAGGTGCAAAAACTGGCAATAGAAGGAGGATCGTTTTTGTAGTTGCAGCAAGGAGGTGACGACTGGCTTTTCAATGGCTTGTGCAATGGCTCTTCAGGAACTTTGCTTTGATACCATGTTGAATTTTGATGCTTAGCTCATGCACATGTGGTTTATTTCAATTTGGCATGTACTTGAATCATAAACAATGCAGCAATACCATACACAAGTGCTACAATAACCAAGATCACAATAAGAATAACCATGCACAAGAACACAAAAGTTTATCCTGGGAAAACCCTTCTCAATCAAGGGAAAAACCCAACAATCCTTTACTATATTCTGAAGAGAAGGTCCCCCACACCATAGACCTGTTGACCACCTATTTCAATTGGGGGGTCAACTCCACGTACCATGAAGATATGCACCATCAGGTGTTACCAAGACAGATATTTATTGGTTCTACAAGGCAGTTTTGGCCTTCCACGCTTCCTTTTTAAATGAAATTTCTACTGCCCTGCGTGGGATTATAATGTAATGGGTCTGCATGAATCATAGTTAGGTCAATTGCCTTAGGACTTCATCATTAGAGGAGTCTCTTTCACTGAGTGTTTTTTTTCCTCAGGATATTAATTTGGCCTAACCAGCCTTATTAATTTCCCTTGAGTTTTTCACTCCCAGAAATAATTCCTCCAAAGTGGTGAAAGGCCTTCTAATGGTCTAGCCCTCTGGTAGCTAGTGTCTAGGAATGTTGTAAACAACCATGCAAGACATCACCTAAAGTTTTGCAGAATTCTGTCGAGTCTAGATAGTTTTTTTTAATTTATTAAAATTGCCTAAGTATTGGTAATTTTAATTAATTTTTGATAAAAAAATGTAAAAACTAGGTCCTTGGGCTTTTGATAGGGGTATTTGTGCTCAAAAGAAATGGAATGTGACCCCCTACACCCTTGGACCAAGTTTCAGCTCAATTGGACAGGTTTTGCTAGACCTAGCTCATCCAAGGGTTCCTTTACTTCTTCCCCTTCTAAATCATAGAACAAAGTGCCATCAAAAACCTGGAAAGGAAAATGATTCACCTCATTCTCTTCGTCTTATGCAGGAGAGATAGGATCTTGGAGAGCTTCATTGGACAGAGGAGCAGATACTAGTGCTTCATCCTCATAACTCACTTTTTCAGTCAAGTCTTTACTGCATTCTGTTGAATCATGGGAAAAATCTTACTCCTCTTCAAGGAGTTGACAACCTTCTTCATAAATCTCTCCTTCTATATCAAAGGGTTCTTGGTTTTGAGTATGGTACACATCCCTGAGATCATCCACAATCTCAGTGGTGAATCCTTTGTCCTCTAGGGCTATTGCGAGATTTTGACGGGCATCTTCATATGTTTGGCATTGTGGTTTCACAAACTCAATAAACCTACTGATGAGGTCTATGAAAGACGATATACCCTTATCTCCGCAACAACCCTTAATCCAAACTTACAAAAAAGACGACAGGGAAAATATGAACAATTTTACTAGAACATCCTCCCCTTCAAATTCTATCTCACTTATATACTTCAAGAATTCTACAATGTGAGTAATTGGGAGCCCTCCAAATCATGGAGAGTTGTTTAACCATTTTATATCAAAATAATGCGAGTATCCTTGAAAACTTTCAAAATCAATAGTCGGATACACTTGCTCCCAGGGCGCCATGATCCCATGTCTTGAAAGTATCACGAAGTAGACAGTACGTCAGTGGAGTCGCCAGATAACCTCTTAAGGATTATCAAAGGGAGTGAGGGAATCACCCTCAGTGGAGTCGCCAGGTAAGCTCTGTGAAGTGAAGGCTTTGAGTAAACGACTTACCGAAAAAGTGTCATTGAAGAATATTGACTCAATGTTCCCCGACAACGAGGCCAAACATGTTATCGCAGAATCTATACTTGCCCAAAGCCTAAAGGAAAGTAGGCTTAGATTGACATAACACGGAGGTAACCCTATCATTGTCACCCCAATAGGGTACCTCTTTCTCTTAAGGAGGAAAACCTCACTCCAAGGGAAACGTCCCAGGACCTGGTTGGTTGATGAAAGGCAGAAAGACACGGTGAAAATCCACTCCTCTCTCTAGATCACTCAAATGAAAGAAGTCATTTGATATGGTTTAAAGGGTCAAGAGGAAAATAAAGTGAACGGTACTTGCCCTTTACCAATGAAACAATAAACATTAACAATAACCAATGATATCAATGCTTTTAATCAGTGACTTCAAGATAGAAGTGTGCTACTAAAAAAAACAATCTTATGTATGAACAAGAGATAAATGTATAGCAGCAGAAATGTATCCAGAAATTGTAAATTATGATGACAAACAATGAGATATAAAGACTTTGCAAATCATAATACTTTTGTTGCTTACAAATTTCTAGATTAACACAAGTCAATTAATGACCTTAAAAGGGATGTCAAAGTGTTTGTAACAGCAGCAATTTAATAGCTATGACAACAGCCAACCACTTCAGAAAAGAGTACTTTTCTAAGGCAATAACACACACTTTTAGCACTTAATGATAGCAATTTGCCTAGCACAAGTTTCTGGGTAGTTTTGTTGTTAGTATTTCTAGACTATGTTAGCAAGTTAGTTCAAGTTAGTAGGATAGCAAATGAAGCTTGAGTGTAGATTGTGTTGCGTCCTTATGCACACTTGCAAACGTGAGCTAAGTCCTGCTCACTTAGTGTGCCCTCGGAGACACAATGTCTAAGTTTCAGCCCACACTGTCACCTTGACTGAAAACTTCTTCCGTCTAGGCTTACTCCTAGGGAAGCCAAGGGGGGTAGTCCCTAGTTACTAAGTTAATTTTAGTTACAATGTTCTAGGAGTTAGTTTCAATTGATTATAGGGCAAAGGGAAAACTAGCCTAATATGACAAGCAGCAATGCAAGTTCAAGTCTAAGTCTATATGCAAAGTCAGCCCTTTCCCTAAGTCAACTAAGGACTAGTGCCTAAGGTTGGGCAATGGGGTCAACTATGTTTAAGGGTGGTTCGTTACAAGAAGATTTACAATTTAATCAAATCAAACTACCCAAAACCCCAAGATTAGAATAACTTACAAGATTGTACAAGTTTACAACAAATACAAGATATACAAAGATGTCCAATAGATACAAGATGTACAAGAGATAAAAGAATTTACACCCTAGGGCCAAGCATGCCCCAAGTGGCACTTACTCCACTTGGACTGCCTTCGCTGGCATCTAACCACTCAAGCACTCAAGGATGAAAGCAAGTGATGCCTCCCCAAGTGGGATACTCAATCACTTACTTTATCCACACCACAAAAGATTGATTAACAAGATATTCAATGACAAATGAACCAATATATCACATCAACATGAAAGATAAAGCAATTAGTTGCAAGTAAAAGATATAGCAGTAAGATTATCACAATATGTGTTGTCCTATCAATACATCTACTTCCCAAACATACACAATGTGATCTATGCAACTAGTGTTCTTTCTTAAGTATTTTAGATTCCCAACCCCCTAACTAAATGTGTGTCTCAACTTCAAGTTCTACCAAATAACTGCCCGGTGCTCAAGATACTAGGGATAACGAGCCCCTAGCCTAGCTTCCAAGGTCAGCCCGTCACTTCACCACAATAAGAAGTAGTCAGAGAAGGGATCTCCCCAACAAAATCACGGGACGGTCCCTTTTACCCGTTCTAGATGGTAGGAAAAGTTGTTGAAGACCCCTAGAATGTTGCTAAGTGTTTTAGGGACCCTCGGGTGGGTCTTTAAGGTGTGTTGGGTTAATTTTAAAGAGTTTTAGACAGTTTTATTTTAGTGATTTAACGAATGGCCGTGAGCAAAATTGTCTAAAACGAGTGCTTGAAAATAAAATTTATATCATCATCAACATGTAAAGATAGATCAATATGATAGCAACAAGTTTGAACCAATTAAATGATCACCACATGAAAGATATTTCAAAAGATATTATGTGTAAAACCATGAACCATAAATGTGTAATGATGCTTGAAAAGGAATTAAAGATGAAACTTTAAACACATGAATGATCTAAACCATAAGCATGATGATGAGAGATACTTGCAATATGTTAAGAGATATGTGAGCTTAGGAGTTGAAAGATTTAAAGCATAAACATGAACTTCTTAAACCATCATATCTAAACAATAAGCACTAGAATATTTATGTGTTTAAACCATCTAAATTAACACCACATAAAGGTTACTTGTAAGACAAAGAAGGATTAGACCATCTACCAATATGTGAAGTGCTAGCAATATAAACAAAAGATTAAACCTTAAAACATTAGATGTTTAAACCATGAGTGTGTGAGGTGATATAGATTACTTGCAAAATGTTAAGATGTGTGAGAGCTTATTGAATTGAAAGATCTAGAGCATAAACACAAGTATTAAGCTATCAATGTTGAAACATAAACAAGATTATCACATGTGCATCAAAGGTGTGTGTAAGCAATTATACCATAAGCATATGTGAATCTTAGATCAATAATCAAATATGTTAAGTGCTAGATAAACCAAATGAGGCAGTGAGTGTGTAATGAACTAGGCCGTGGGTTAACCAAGCAAGGCTGTGAGCATCTTTAAGGGCTATGGCCGTGAGGAAAGAAAGGCACCAGGCCGTGAGGGTCTTAGAGCTGGGCCGTGAGGTGAGTTAAATTTTAATCAAACCACATTTAGATTATGCCAAGTTACCAAAATAAAATAGCTTTTAAAACTAGAGAACTTAGCAAGCAAAAACCACTAGAACATCAACATCTCATATGCATTGTAAGATAAGTTAGACAACTCAAAAGGTAATGGATCTAGAACATGTGAGCACAATGAGACTATCTAACCATGAGCAATGAAATACAAGAGCATATGAAATATTAGAAGGAAAACTAAGCTTGTAAACGAAAGATTAGCTAAGAGATGATCAGTTTCTAAGCTAGAAATAATACCACAAGTTGATTTCCTTAAGCCAAGGGCGATATTGGGGATGACTCCCCCAAGGTGCCGGCAAGTGAGACTACCACTACCAAGACAAACTTGCACAGAAAAGGGGGGCTTTGAGTCCAATCACTCTGATGAAAACAGAGGCATTCTTGAATATGAACGAAGGACAAGCTGCTGGCTTACCCCTCAGGCAAGAACTATCTTGACAATGCTAGCAAGCATTATTTAATTGATTTTATACAAAAGAATGATGTACAAACTAATCTAAGTGTTATATTAACAAAAGAATGTCTAACTAAACTAAGTTACTTTTATGAGCTCGAACTAGTTAGAAAAAATTTCAGAAAATTGTGGGAAATGAGAAAGAAGAGAGGAGAAATGTCACCCAAACCGAAGAGAAGAGGGTTTGGAAGCCTCCAAGGTGTTGGTGCAGCTTGATCCTTCAATATGTGACGCTGCCCTGCAAAATCAGCAAGCAAAAGCTTGCTGGAAATGCTGCAAGAACACCAATGTTTGTTACAGAATTTTCTGTGTAAACACAGAAAATTTCCAGCCAAGTATTATATCATAAAAATTATATTTTTGACCTATCTATAAGCTAGTATACTACAGAAAACGGAGATGAATGATAGAAAGATATCAGATCTAAAAGAGAAGCTTGGAGTTTATGCAGGAAGTGGTTGTAATCTGCTTCTAAAAG
>JASDQU010688317.1:49003-61159 GCA_032191745.1 Picea mariana
GACAACCTGTAACTCAAACAACAAGTAGATCTATAGCAGCATAGTATTGTGGTTAGCATGAAAATCTGAACTAATTCATGACTCAAATCTAACCAATCAAGTACATAAACTATCAACACTAATGTATATTTAGTTTACCCTAACAAACTAATTTGCCAAGGAATGCTAGCATATAGAACAACAAAATGAGTAAGGAACAATATCACCTCATATGATCTTGATCACTAGACTAATCTAAGAGATCCAAAATGTCCTCCAAAGCTTTCTTTATTCATCCAATATGATGGAACCTTGTGCAACTAGTTGCTCCAAGCATTCCAAGAGCAATGAGTGAGTGGAAGATGGCAAGAGCAAGAAAGAATGGCAAGAATTCGATAGCATAACAGTAGCTCAAAGAATGGTGAGGAAAAAGTGAAGGAGAGGCTTCTCTTTATACCTCTAGAGGTCAAGAGAGAGGGTTTGGATGAGTGCCAAGTGTTTACACTTGAGCAAATGAGTGAATCCCAAGAGAGGGGGCGCCCCCCTTAGGGTTTGGAGCTTGGGAATGAGGAGAGAGTGAGTTGTACTCACTTGATAGGCTAGGAATCCATCCTAAAAGGGCGCACCTAGGGTTTTAGGAGGACCCATATGCTTAATTTAGCAATTAGTTAGGGTTTTGGTAAGTTGTAACAACTTACCATCAAGAGGGGGCGCCCAAGAGAGAAGGCGTGAGCTTCTAGAGGAGGTGAGGGTGAGTTAAAAGCTAAGTTAAGGGGGGCGCTAGGGTTTAGGTTAGTCTAGGGGAGCGCTCCACATGTGTGGAGTGACTCTTGAGGATCCCAAAGCTAGATTTGGGAGATTTGTTAGTTAGGGGGTTGTATTTCCCCTTAGGGCAAGAGAAAAAAGGGTGAAAAAGTGAATTAATAGGTTGAATTAAGTTGGGAAAAGGTTGGGATGGGTTTGGGTAGGTTAGGAGGGTCTTATCTTGCCACTTTCCACCTTACACTCACTCACAAACTCAAAAATTACAATGTTTTTGTGATATTTCAATAATATCACCTTAGCAATTAAAATTGTTGTTTTTGACTCTAACTGACTCTGAGTGGACTAAGACCATGTTAACTTAGTCTGACTGAGATGAAACTTGGTCCATGGGTGTAGGGAGTGCTGTTCCATTCATTTTGAGCATAAATACCCCTATCTTTCTCCCAAAGACGAAGTTTTTACAATATTAAGCTCAAAAAACAATTAATTAATTAAATTTTTAAAAATTTAATTAATAAAAAAAAACTACTCTAGACTCGACGGAATTCCGCGAAACTTGAGACACTGCCTGGCATGGTCATTTACAATAATCCTAAGAGGTTACCGAAGAATGAAAACCATCAGAGCGCCTTCCACCACTTTGGAGGAAGTCAATGGAGAGAAAAACTCAAGGGAAGTCGGCCAGGAGCTTGTCTGGTCGACAAACTGAGGATAAAAAACCCCCGATGAAAGGAACTCCCCTGATGGATCAGCCAAGGTACCTGACCTAACTATGATCCATGCAGACTTATTACTTTATTAACCCATGCAGGGGTGCGGAAATCCCGTTTACAAAAATTTAAGTGCTGGGTTATAAGATACCCAGTAGAACCATAATTGTCTTTCGACATAGATAATCTTCATGATACATGAGTTGACCCCTGTGCTGAATAGGCGGTCAACAGGTTGGTAGTCTTGTCAAAGAAGTGAGGAAGGAGGATTAGTGCCTTCTTAGGGTAATGGAGTCAAAGAGGGCGGCTTCTTTCAAGGTTGTTCATTAATGATAATACACAAAAGTCTAAGAGGGAAAAAGTCTAGGAGGAGGAGCAACTTAAGTCCTCCTAGAGGAGTAGGAACTTCTAGGCCCTAGCGCTTTGCTCTCCTTAGCCTTTTTATGGAGTAAAACTTATGCAACAATAACCAAATGCAAACCTCTACAGTGCTAGCACTTTAGGGCTCTAGGGTTTCACTAGTTACTAGATCAATTTAGTGAAAGCTTGGCAAATAAAAAGTAAGAAAATAGCAGCTTAAGTTTCTTACTTCAAGCATTAAATACACCATGCAATTTCATAATCTTGTATGAGCAAATAAAACCATACAATAAACCATTCAATAGATGACAAAATGCAGATTCTACTTGCACCAAGAATAATCATGAATATACCATGCAAGATCACCATAAAACTTCAAAAATTGATCCAAGTTGCAAAGATAAGCCTTAAACAAGAGTACCGCCTCACTATTTCAGCCAATAACCCTAATAGGGCGCAAATTTCAAACCTCTTGTCCTCCAATGACAAGTTATGATCCAAATGAATGTCACTTTATGTTTATTTATACACAATTTGACATTTATTTAATTTCAGTTCATAATTACAGGGCCAACCTAATCAATATGCCCTAATTTACAAAATTAAACAAAATTACATGATTAAACCCTAGTAGGGTGACATCATCCCCTTTCTAGGGTGACGTTGAGCACCAATGGGGGACATCTAGCCTTGAAAAATGCAACATTGGCCCCTCCAAGGTCCAATCACACCATCAATTGCCAAACGTTGTGCCAAGCATCCTTCTTTCACTAGAACATCACCTCCATGAAACCCCAGCCCCAAAATGATGACGTCATGGGCTAGGTGGGTGGTCGTCCAAGTGAAGAGGGGTGGAACTCGTCCATCTAGGCCTGCTAGAGTGCCTCCAAAGGAAACGTTCTTCCTTCATCCAATGCAAATCTTCAATCTCTTTTTACCCCTAGCTAGGATTTCAACATCCATCTATGGGCTTTGAACCCCGATGAAGGTCCGAGCTAATCATTCCCTCATGTGTACCTATCCACCGAGCAAGGTCCTGCAGCAGCAACAAGTACGCCCTCCAGGAGTTCATAAGTCACAAGGATCATAGCATGTAAATCACATCTAATAATTAAATTACCTGAACATGTGCATCAAACCCCCCTTTAACCCAAAACCTATGTTGCAGGAAACGCCCCCCCCCCCAGGTCTGTTTCGGAGCCCGAAACGGTACGGTACGGCCCCGAAACGCCATTGGCCGTACCGTACGGCATTTCTCGAAAGGGAAACGTTGTACAGTACGGCCGACGGCGTTTCGGGGCCGTACTGTGCCCATACGGTCGGGTTTCCGCGGATTTCAAAGGAGAATTAGGCAAATTAAGGGGGTCGTGGGGCCCCCAAACTTCCAATTAGTGTTAGTTACTGCCTTTTTGGCCTTCTCTAATTAGAATAAAGATGATTTTTGGCCTTCTCTAAGTGGAAGTGGAATTCAAGTTGCCTCTTCTTCCCATCAAAGCTCTAGTTCTGCTGAACATGCATCTTGTTCTATTTTTGATGATGAGGATGAAGATCAGTATGATTATTGATATGTAATTGTAGTTGCCTTTAGCTCATGTTTTTTTTCATTTTGAACACATACAGCCTTATTTATAAAGGTTGATTTTGGATGTAAAGCCTCATCTATAAAGGCTAATTTTGGATTTTGCTACTTGCATCATGTAATGAATGATATTCAACATCTATGGGAGTTAATATGGACATCGTTTTCCTTCTAAAATGTCATTTATGTGTATCATTATGTTTTCTTGCAACATAATGCTTTATTTTTTTAAAAACTATATATATATATATATATATATATATTACATACGGCGTTCCCATTTTTTGAAGGCCTGTTTCGGAAACTTCGTATCGTTTCCCCGTTTCGTGCAACTTAGCCCGAAACAAATGCTCAAAGATGTTATGAAATTTGACAAGTTAGTTTTGCAAAGGGTCTCAGGGTGTCGTATTGAGCTAACCTCTCTTAAGTTTGGGGTGTTTCCCAAGTGGAGCCTAGTCCAAGTCACGTAAGTGTATGAGGTGGCATGGGGTAAATATTTGGACATGGGGTGCATGTGATAACAGGGAAATGTAAAGTCTTACCTATGGGTGCCTTTATAGAGGGCGAGTTGCACCTTGTCATGAATGTAATTGTTTCCTAGCCCATTCATTGCCTTTTACTCTTAGCTTTATTTCTTTTGATCTTTTTCTCTTGTGCTTCAAGGAAATAGTCAAGGGCCACTGTCCTGGATTGATGACTAGAGGTGACAGTGTTATCCACAAACATTTCACAGATATCAGAAGGTTGGCTCGTGGTGAGACCCCCTTTCTCTTGGCTATGCGACCAAGAGCCACTACCCTGGTTTGGTGACTAGATAGGTGGTAGTGTCATACCGCTACATGCCCATGGTCATAATAGGTCGGTTCGTGATGAGACCTCCCATCCATCAACTAATACCTTGAGTGTTTATGTTATTTTGTGGGTCCCCTTTTCTTACTGAGAAGCTTCACACTGCTTTCTCGGGGATCCCTGGGCGAAGCATCTCGAAGGTTTCAAAATTGGCTTTTAACTCTTGCCAGCTACTTTTACCCTCTAAGCCTTTAGCCCCTTATTCCCACAAGGTAAGGTACAACCCTTCCTAGTGTAGTCAATCCCAATGCCCAAACAAGGATAGGAGGAGATGGAAGAAATAAAGATGGAAAGTGGTAAGTACGGAGGGAACTGACGATGACTTTTCACAAATCCACCCAGTAACAACCCATCCTAAAGGGAAATCAACTTCCTAGGTCACCATGTCACCCTTTCAGGTATGAATGAGGCAAAGAGCATAATTTCCAAGCAAACGTCATGAAATGAAGAAGGATTCAACACAACATATTCAAGTGCGTCATAAATCAAAGTGATACAAACCATGATACCCAGACTCATTACCTCATGGAGTAAGACTCACTACTACTTCAAAACCATGCTGGTGTGATGGATACTACTGTTGGTGATACGTGGACTGCACTGAAGAAAAGGGGGGCCCTCCAAGGCCATGCTCAAGTCGTCTGGCTCTCGATACTCCATGTCTAGGACCTATGGGCCTCGAGATGTGATCTCCTTAGTTATACATAAGCTAGGGGATAACAGGCCTAAAATGTCACACTTTATACCCCAGACGTCACATGGGCTTAGGTTTTTTATGGGACTTGTTATCACACAATTTGTACTTTGATAGAAGGAAAGGTAAAAGGAAAGCAAATTAGCGTAACTTGAGGCTATCCTATCACTATCACCTCAATAGGATTCCTCTTTCTATTTAGGGTTGTAGGTCCAGGGGAAACGTCCCCGATGACCTGGGGGTTTGAAAAGGCAAGGTCAAAATGGCTAATAAAAGATCCCCTCTCACAAGTCACCACCGATCAGAAAGTCTCGGTTTTATAACCAATGAAATGATAATATATCAAGGTGTACCTTCCCGGAACAAAGCAACAAGAAACTATATATATTTGCAAGCACACTTGCTGGTTAGCACTTCATAAAACCATAGACTTTCTCAATAAAAGTAATTGGCTGATAATGATGAAGTAAACAGAAAATTATAACAGCAATATTTATAAGGCAATACTTCACAATCAGTGCCTTGAAACAGCTTTAAAATGACTAAGAATAATCAACCATTAACATCATAATACTAGCATTTATTAGAAGCAATTAAGACAATGTAATAATCATCCCTTTCAATTGCTTTTAGAAGCTTTTAATGCCGCAATGTATGGCTGTAGCTTACTTTAGTAACAGCAGCAATAATGTTAGTGGTTAGGCTATTCTAGTGTTAGAAATGGTTAGTAGGAAACTCAAGATATAGGTTTTGAAGGTTGTTTTGATCAATCACTCAACAAGAAGGCTTGGACTAGTGCTTTAGGGCAAAATGGAGTCAATGATGTGGCAGCAAATGTTGAAGAGAAATAATGATAGTAGGAGAGTCAAAGACAAGAGAGATTGATAGATTGGAGTGTTGGTAACCCAAGGCTCCAATTATCAAACCCTAGGGGAAACTAGCTACTAAGGTGTAGGTAACCCTAGGCCTTAGTAGATTTTCTCCCTCTTTAACTCAATGATGAAGCAAAAATCGGCTAAGATGAAGCAATGGATACTCAGGTGTTGCAATGGCAAGGCCCTAGCAAATGCTTCAAGAAAATTGGCCTCTTGACAAGATCTAGTAGGTGAAGGCTTTTAAAGCTAGGACAATAACATGTGCTAGTCTTCCTAGGGTTTAATCAAGCAATTTCATAATCTTTAATGTAAATGCAAGATAAATAAGACTATAACCATTCAATTAAGAAGAATTGCAGAAATATCACTCTCATACATCAAGAATCGTCAAGAAAAACCCTAGTTGAACACTTCCACCAAGAAACTTGTCAAAATACTCCAAGATTTAGCCTTCCTCAACAAGTGCGCCTAAAATTTCAGCCAAAAAACCCTAGATAGGGCACAAATTTTAGTCCTCACAAGTGTGAGTGAAAGATGATGAAAAATAAGAGTGATTTTTCCCTTATTTATATAGTTACAATGACCAGAATTAGGTCAAAAAGGCCGACATGGCCAGTTACACATAATATCCAGTTTTTACATTAAATGTCATAATAAAACTCTAAATCAAGTTGTAAAGATGACGTCATCCGCTTTTAGGGTGACGTTAGGCCCTTTTAGGGCAACGTTGACCTCTTGGAGCAAAACGTTAGGCCTCCTTGGGCCTCAGGATCCTACCACACATGCCACTTGGCACACAACTACCTCCAAAGTATCCAAAACGCTGGGTGACCCGAGTGACATCATGGCCTTCCAAGGCCTACATCATGGTGAAAAGGGCAAGACCCCCTAGGTCCAGGCCTGCCATGTTGTCCCTGGTGGATTGTCCTTTTCTCTCTCTGGAGCAAACCCCTAATCTGTCTCTGCCCCTGGCTGGAGTCTCAGCATCCATCTAGTGGGATTTTAGCCCCATGGAGGTCTGAACTAATCATCTCCCCATGTGTACCTATCCATCGGGTGTGGCCCTGCAACATCAACAAATACGCCCCCCATGGGCTCATAAGTCACAGGGATCATAGCAATGTCAATCACATCTAATCATCAAGTTTATTAAACATGTGCATGAAACCCTCTTTACCTGGACAAGTGCTCAAAGACAATATGCTATTCTACAAGCCAAGTTTGGAGGGGACACTAGGTCGTCCTATTGGGCTAATGCTCATTGGATCTAGGATGTTCTCGAGTGAAGTCAAATCCAGGCCATGTAAGTGAATGAGGTGATAGGGGATGTCTCAGCAATGGGTGCAGTGATAACAGGGAAATGTATGGCTTACATGTGGGTGCCTCTGAAGAGGATGAGCTACACCTTGTCATGGATGAAAATGTTTCCAAGCCCATTCGTCCCTTTTATCTTTATTCTTATTGTTTTTTCTTTTAAGAGGCTAGTTAGGGGACACTGCCCTGACGTGGTGACCAGTGGTGACAATGTTACCCATAAGCATTTCACAGAAATGAGAAGGTTGGCTCGTGATGAGACCCCCTTTCTCTTGGCTATGCCACCAAGAGCCACTACCCTAGAGTAGTGACCAGCTGAATGGTAGTGTCATACCGCTACATGCCCATTGACCTAATAGGTTGGCTCGTGATGAGACCCCCTATCCTCCAACTAGGTCTTGATTTATTATTTTTTATGGGTCCCCCTGTTTCTTGCTAAGAAGCCTTTTATTGCTTTCTCGGGTATCCCTGAGCGAAGCATCTCAAGGTTTCATTCTTTTGGCTTTTATCTTTTGCCAACTACTTTTACCCTCTAGGCCTTTAACCCCTTCTTCCCACAAGGTAAGGTACAACCCTTGGATAGTTTGTCCAACCCAATGTCCGGACCAGTGTATGGGATGGATAAGCGAGAAAAAGATGAAAAGTGGTAAGTATGGTGGGAACGAACGATGACCTTTCATGAATCCCCCCAGTGGCAACTCAAACCATATGGGAACCAGCTTACTAGGGCAACCTGTCATTCCCCCAGGTGTGGTCAAGTGGAAAGGCATAAGGTCCAATCACACGTTAGAAGCAAAAAGTATTAAATGCACATATTCAAATGTTTTGAGAATTAGAGTGACACATACCATGATACTCGGACTCATTACCTCATGGAGCAAGACCCATTTCTGTTGCAGGACCAGGCCGATGTGATGGATGTTGTTGTTGCTGACAAATTGAAGGCGCTAAAGAAGAAAAGGATGGGCCCTCTAGGGCCATGCTCAAGTCGATCTGGCTCTCGGTACTCCATGTCTAGGACCTGTGGGCCTCGAGACATAATCTCCTTAGTTATCCCTAGGCTAGGGGATAACATGACTCTCATGGTTGATGGTGGTGTGACATGATGTGATAGAGAGAGAGACACTTTCCTTGCACTAGACCTCTTGATGATGGGATGTGAGGCCATTGGAGGCGAAACAAATTCACTTGGGAGGAAAAACGTCTCTTCTAGAGGCCTTACATCACCCTTTAGGGCATGACATCACCCCTAAAAGAGAATTTTCTTTATGTAATTTTGAATTTTAAGTTGTGAAGGGAAAATAAAGGAAGTCAACCTCCCTAATTTGTGGTTGACTTTAGATAAGTGGACAAAATGGTTTTACAAGGCTAGTTGGCTGAGAATTTTTTTTTACTCACTTGAGAATTACATACTAGTTGGTTGAAATTTTCACCCTACTTGGGCAAGGCGCACTATCTCTTTCTTATGCTTTGTGGATGTTATTACTTGTCTATTGGAGGAATAAGCTAGGCATTATATCTTGGTTGTTTTGTTCTTGCTATTGTGGTGGAATATTCTTGGTAAAGAAGGGATTACCTTGTTATTTTTTGGACTAGGTAAGGTATTCATGCTTTTGTGTTGTTTATTCTTGGTTTCAAGGTTAATTTTCTAAACTCTTGGAGGAGTACAAGGGCATGCACCCTCCAACAAGATTTATCATTTTGTCATTGAATAAACTATTTTTGCAAAGGTTGTGTTGTCATCCTTATACACACTTGCAAACGTGAGCTAAGTCCTACTCACTTAGTGTGTCCTTGGAGGCACAATGCCTAGGTTCAAAGCCCACGATGTCACTTTGACTGGAACCTCTTTCGTCTAGGCTTACTCCTGGGGAAGCCAAGAGGGGTATACCCTAATTACTAGATGTGATTAACGTTATGTTCTAGGAGTTGGTTTTAGTTAGTTAGAAGGTTGGGGGAATAGACTAACCTATGATGCAAAGGCAGCAAATGCAAGATGCAAAGGTTCAACTATGACAAGCAAAGCCTTTTCTTAGGACAACTAAGACTAGTGCCTAAGATTGGTCAAAGGGGTCAATTAGAGTTTGAGGGATTTAGATTACACAAGAATTAAAAATAAAACAATGATTACAATTACTCCACAACGATGTTAGATGCAAATCCACAATTAGATACAAGATGAATAGATGATAAAATAGCTACAACAATTAATGTTCTAAAACTATCACAAGATTATACAAATAATACAAAGAGATTAATTAACCATGTGCTTGTACGTGCAGGAATTAAGGAGATTCAAAACATGAATATCATCAACATATCAAGCCAAGCATGCCCCAATAGCACTTACTCTATTGGAGTGCTTATCAATGGCAACCAAAACACTCAAGAGCCAACAAGATAGTGCCTCCAAAGGGGATGCGCAACCTCTTGAGGGATCACACCACAAAGAACACTAATTAAATAAGATAAGCTTTTAAAGAACAAGTGCTCTAAAACACAACTATGACAACTTACGTGATTAATCCACAAAGCAAAAGTTACACTTGCATGTATATGTAAAAATGAAAGAGTGCTTGCAAGTGTTACTTAGATGCCAACCCACAAGATATACCAATTGAGAAAATGCCTAAGTGTTTAGTCGATTAAAGAGTTGATTAAAGATTAATTAACTATTGAGTTACTCCTAGCTAAGTGTCAACCCAAAATTCTCTTCCCCCAATTACCAAGTGGTTGTTGGATGCTCAAGAAGTGAGGCAACAAGGCCTACCCTAGCTTCACAGGTCAACCCTAAGATCCGAGTACTCCCGAAAAAGAAGCCGCGCGTCGTGAGACCGTCCCCGGCCTAGCACCTTTCGTTGCCTTTCTCAAACCCCGTTTTAAATGGCGAAGATGGTGAATCAAGGTGTCCTATTAAGTCTAGTAAATTATTAGGCCTATGGACTAAGTGTTTTTAGGTGTTTAAGTGCGTTTAGGTGACTTTTACTTGCTTAAAAATAGTGAAATATTGCCAAAACCGAAACTTTATCCAGCCATAAATGATGATCTAAACCATGAGATTAAAGCATGAAAACACTTAAGGAGCTTGAAAAAGGCTTGCTAAAAAGAAATGTTACTTC
This sequence comes from Picea mariana, assembly GCA_032191745.1. Lineage (NCBI taxonomy): Eukaryota > Viridiplantae > Streptophyta > Pinopsida > Pinales > Pinaceae > Picea > Picea mariana. Next base: position 59,248 of record JASDQU010688317.1, read on the forward strand.
TACACCATTCACATACCCATGTGTGCTTGCAAACTTAAATGAAAGTAGATGCTTTAAAGGACAATAGATTGCAAACTAAGAGAAATGCTTTAAGCCATCATCATTTGACCATATGTGTTTTGCATTAGGATGATTGCTTAGAAAAATAAAACTTGCAAGATGAAAGACTTAAAGCATATGAGTAAATCTATGCCTCCATGGGCTTAAGCTAAGATCTAGTTGTGTGAGTGTGAGATCTACTTCTAAATGATTTTAAAACATGAGTATAAGCATATCAAAAACACACAACTAAACTAGCCATACTATATTGGAGGTTGGCTTTGACAACTACTCATCCAAGGTGTAGGCAACCATGAAAATGATACTTGAAATGAAAGGCAAACAAAAAACAACAAACCACTCACAATGGCACAAAGTGGAGGCAAGTCTTCCTTTTTTTGTGCCAAAGAGGCTGGAAATTGAATATTTAAACTACCACTAAAACAATCCTAGCCACACAACCTTGTCCTAATGACAAGTGGGGCAAAAGAATGAAAGAATGCAAAAATTTTAAATTACACCCTAGCCTTACGATTTTGGGAGGTTGGCTTTGCCAATCTCTCACCCAAGGAGTAGGCACTAACAATTTACAATGAAAGAAACTTGTTAAAACAATGCAAGCCTCAAGGGAACTTCCCGGGGGCTTGCTACAATGCTAGAAAGAGATGGGAAAGGTTGAGTTTCGTTACCCAATCAAAGGGGGAAGCTTTGGTGTGTTGTGTGATTGAAAATTGGAAGCATAACCCCTTTTCCTGGTAAGAATCTGCAAAAACCAGCAAGCCATTGCTTGCTGGAAATGCTGCACAACACACAAGAAAGTTAAGAAAAATTTATGTTTTTAGGCAGAAATTTTTCACCTATGAAAATCTGAAAATAGTATTGATTTTATGTGACCTTTCTATGGTTGTTAGAAAACTGAAATCAGATATGAATGAGCAGAAAATAAGATATGAAAGACAAAGGAGTTTAGGTGAGCTATGAGGGTAGCCTCTTGCTCGAGGCTATCCCAACAAAACCCTTGAAATGAACATGCAAATCTTGAAACACAATGTGAGATACAAGAGTAGATAACACGCTGAATAAGCAAACAACATAAACTAATTTATATCATTAGTTACCCAACATATTTAGGCTAGCAACTACGCTATTGCCTAACCTACCCAAATAAACTAATTTACTCAAGAAATCTACTCAATATTTCACAAAATGCATACGACACAATATAACCTCATGTGCATGGAAGTAACAAGACTAATCTTTGTTGCTTCTAAATCCTCCAAAGCCTTTGTATTAATCAAAATAAGAGTCTTGCAACAACAAGTTGCTCCAACACTCTCAAGAGCAAAGTGAAGAGGAAGCAAGATGGACAAGAGAGAGAGAGACGGGGCGAAAATCCAGTAGCATAACAATAGCTCAAGAGATGGTGAAGAAATGAGTGAGGGAGGGGTTGTATTTATACCTTGAGAGGAAAAGTGACCCCTCTTGGTGTTGAAATAATGTATCTGCAAAGAGTATTCTTATTATTATTGATATTTTATTCATAGGATCAATCCCCATTGTGGATTGATCATGTCGGATATTGTAATAGGACCAAATCCCCTTTTGCAGATTGGCCAACAGACAATTATAATAGGCAGAATAAGAAGTCGGCCCCAGCAGTTAATAAGAAGACCCAGAAATATAATAAATGTGGGTTTACCCACCCAGATTAAGAAGTTTGCCCTGCCAGGGAAGAGACACTTCACACGTGCCAGAACTTGTATAAATAAAGGAGGCTAGCGCCTCATTTGAACACAACTCACTTGCTCAGTTTGAGAGACAAGTTCTGATCTGTTACCGGCAAAGGAGAGAAAGAGTGGCGCATATCCTGGGA
>JASDQU010688317.1:61259-80321 GCA_032191745.1 Picea mariana
GGCATTTGAAGTATAGATTATTTTCCGTGGTTAAATGTGCAAAACGTTCACTTTTTGCCTTCCAAAATCAACATAATTTAGGGCTGACGTCACCCTATTTCTGCAATTGTGACGCAGCAAATATATTTACTGTATGAGCAGATTTATTACATTCATTGCATTGTGATATTATAAGATTGATTTTCATACATCGAATGCAAGTATAAATTTGTATTTATTGAAGGAGTAATATTATAACCTTTTGTCTTTAATTGCAATTATTGATTACTCTTATCATTGCTCATATATAATTAAAGATAGTCATTAATATTTGAAGTACTAACCACTGCAGCACATATTCTAGTTATTTGTCTTGTCTCGCAAACAGGTGCCATCCAGTGGAAGATTCTTCTTGACTATCTCATACTTGGCAGTAATCTGTGAAAGGGAACCTCTCATCTTGATCCATTATCCTTCAGCCCTTCTAAAACCCAGACTACATAGGGACGTCTCCCTTGGACTAGCCCTCCTAAATAGAAAGAGCCCCCCATCGAGGTGACAGTGGGTGGGGAAGCTCCTGTTACGCCGGTTTCAAGCCTTGACTCAAGCTATCTAAGCCCATCCTACAAACCGTGCGATAACACTCCCAACAAGAGGGAGAAGACTATGATGAGACACTTACTCAAGTAATTGAAGAAATAGTTCCAATATTTACGAAGACAACCAGAACAACCACAATTAATATATAGTATGAGATGCAGGGGGAGAAATCCCCACATTTAAAATTGAGTGGCGGTTGGTGCATTACATTAGTTGGGTCATGGAGACATGATTGCAATAAAAGATAGAGTCACCTCCATGAAAGAAGAAGAGCTACCTTCAGTATCAATTATTGAGCCACTCTCAGTTTCAGAGGAAGTTGTTGTCTTGATGAAGTAAAGGAGTTACTCATAGATTTCAGTAGCCACAATGAGAATGAAGTAGCCATTCTCAAACGTCAGAGCAGCTGTAGGTGCAGAGTCCCAGTTCCAAAAGGAACAATTGCAGAAAGAGGAGAGGACATACTCTCAGGCATTGGGACAGATAGTGCCTTGCAGAGAGCACATAGAGATAGCACATGATTGTGCAGATTGAGTTGCAACTGAGCAAGTGTACTAGATTCGAACAATGTAATGAGAAAATTTGATTTGAAGATTAAATACAGAAAGACTCATGTTTGTCGGTTGAAGGAAGCTCTGTACGTGTTGAAGTAAGCTCCTAGAGCTTGGTATGGAAGAATTGACAGTTTCCTGACGAGCTTGGGCTTTACCGAGAGTAAAGTTGATTGTAACGTTTATCTCAAGGTTATGAATGATGAGCCAGTGATGTTAATACTATATGTAGATGATGTATTCTTGACAAGATGGAGAAAAGTTCATCACATAATGCAGAAGAAGCTCGCTACAGAGTTTGATGGAAGACCTGTTATCCCTGATTTTTAGCGATAACTAGGAGATCATGTCTCGAGGCCCACAGGTCCTAGACATGGAGTACCAAGAGCAGGATTGACCTGAGCATGACCTTGGAGGGCCCATCTTTTTCTTCTTTCATCAGATTCGTCTTGTCAGCAGCAGCAGCATCCATCACCATCGGCTTGGTCTTGTATCAGAGAAGGCTCTTGCTCCATGAGGTAATTGGTCCATGTATCATGGTATGTGTCACTTTTGATCATTATAACCTTTGGATATATGCATCTGACTCCTTTTATCTCTGACGACTGGTTGGATCTTACATTAACCCACTTGACCATGATTGGGGGGATTGGCAGGGTGTCCTAACAAGCCTGTACCCATGGGTTTTGGTTTGCCACCGGGGGGATTTCTGAAGAGCCATCGCCCGCTCCCATCACACCACCACTTTTCCATCTTATCTCCCGCTCATCTGTCCCATTCCCCTTGTCCGGGCATAAGGATGATCTGTTTGTGGGGTTGCACCTTATCTCGTGGGAAGAAGGGGCTAAAGGCCCAGAAGGTAAAAGCAGCTGGTAAAAGATAAAAGCCTAAAAATAAAACCTCGAGATGCCTCGCCCAGGGATCCCCGAGAAGGCAATAAAAAGCCTCTTAGCAAGAAACAAGAGGGACTCGGAAAATAATAAACAAGACCTAGCCAAGAGGATAGGGGGTCTCATCACGAGCCAGCCTATTAGGTTCATGGTTCCTAATAGTATGACATTGCCACCATCTGGTACCACGCCAGGGTAGTGACCTTTGGCTGCATGGCCAAGGGAAAGGGGGTCTCATCACGAGCCAACCTTATCATCCCTGTGAAAGTACTTGTGGGTAACATTGTCAGCTCTGGTCACCATGCCAAGGCAGTGTCCTTCGGTTAGAGCTTGAATAAAAAGAAAAAGAGGAAGAAAAAAACAAATAAAGAAAGAATAAAGGCAAGAACGGGCTTGGAAAAAATTGCATCCATGACGGGTACAATTCGCCTTCTACAAAGGCACCCACAGATAACATTATGCATCCCTGTCTCTCACTCTACCCACTTGTCTGGACATCCCCTAGCCACATCACCTCGTTTACATGGCTTGGATGAAACCTTCCTGAGAACTTCTCGTCTCTTGTGGATACTAGCCCAATAGGATGTCTTGTCCTTTTCTTCGATCTTGTATTGTGGATTTTTGTAATGTCTTTGAGCTATTGAATGATATATCAGGGTTTTTATGCATATGTTTGATAATATTAATGATGAAATGTGATTAACATTGCTATGATCCCTGTGACTATTGAGCCCATGGAGGGCGTAGTTTTTGATGTGCCGGAGCATGCCTGACGAACAGGTACCATTTGGACCGGTACACATGGGGAGATGATTAGTTCAGACCTCCATGGGGCTGAAGAGCCCATCAGATGGTTGCTGAGACCTCGTTAGAGGGGCAGAGACAGGACAATGTTTGACCGAGGTTTTGCATCAGAGAAGAAGAGGACGTTTCACCAGAGACACTTTGACAGAGCCCGACCTAGGGGGAATGACCCCTTTTCAGTGGAATGTTGGCCTTAGAAGGCTCAGAGCGTCCCCATCCTTACCATGATGTCATCCAGCTTCATGGTCATTCTTAGAGGCAGACTGGGCAGCAGTGGCACGTGTGGCATGTTGGAGAGGCCCCTAGGGGGTCAACGTATTGCTCCTGGATGCCTGATCTGCCCTAAAAGGGGCTAGCGCCTCCCTTGAAGGGGATTTTACCTTTAATACAGCTCAGTTAGGGTTTTAATTTTCCATTTTAATGTAAAAACAATATGATTTTGGTTTAAAGCCTTGTCGGCTATTTTTTTATGACCTAAAATTAATTAAAGGTCATTGATACAGTATATATTGAGGAGTTTTATCCTCATTTTAACATAACTCATCACTCACTCACCAAGTGAGATCTGATTTTTGCGCCCTACTTGGGTATTTGTTCTCTTTGAGTGAGGCGCACTTGTTGAAGGAAGGCATTTCTTGGCATTTTTGGCATTTCTCTTGAAGGAAGGTTTACAACTAGGGTTTGCAATGCTATTTCATGATGATATGTACTTGTTTTTTCTGCAAAACTTCTTGATTGAATGGTTGTAGTCTTATATTCTTTCATTTATTATAAACTTTGTTAATATTAAAACCCTAGGGGACAAACACACAATTAGGTCGTTGTCTCATGTCCCCTAAAAGAGAAATTTTTAGCCATTGAAGAAGGAATAAGAGCCTAGCCATTGCTACACTCTTATTGCTTCTTCCCGTTTGTGCTAGCCGTATCTATATTAAGGAAGTTTTTGTTGGGTTTTCTCCCCCATGAGGGTTTCCTAGGATAAATGATGTGTCTCTTGTGATTGTGTATTTCTCAGTGATCCTATCTATGCTATGGTTATCTACTGAATTGAAAAGAAACCTAATAATAGCTTAAACTCTAACATAAACCTCAACAGGAGCATAGCCCTCGTTATCACACTGAGGGACAGAGCTATGGAGGTGGTGCACCCCAGGGGAAAACACACAGTAGGACCACCCCTAGGCCCTATCTACCTACATTCTTGGATAATCAACCACAACACAACTATGAGGATGACATTGAGGACAATTTTGAGCAGTATGCTAGGGAGTATCATGCCTTAAGTGCAGGGTTCCAAAGGCAAGTCACAGTGGACCAATATTGTGGAATCAAGTTTTGGGGCAAGCTTAAACAGTATGAAAGGCCGAACTATGAATTGGAGCACAGAGCATACAAGATAGAAATTCCTTATTTTGATGGATCTGCTAAGGTGATTGCACAAGCATGGGTGCAGAAGCTGGATACCTGCCTATAGCTTAACCCCATGAGGGAGATGGATGCCATCAAATTTGCCACAATGTACTTGGATGGCAAGGCCCATGATTAGTGATACCATGGGTTAACCACACTAGGGCACAATCAGATTACGTCCTATACAGAGTTCACACAGAGGCTCATTGACAGGTAGGGGGAGCTAGAGCTACCTTTTAGGGAGCTCACACAACTCAGACAGACAGGGTCACTGAAGGTTTACGCAGAAAAGTTCCAGAGGCTAGTAGTGATGGTACAGGATGTGTCTCAAGTGAGACTTATGATGCTCTTCACATAAGGGTTGATGGAACCCTTGAGAGGTTGGGTCAAGGATTTTAAGCCTACCAATTTGCATGAAGCCATTTGGAAGACCAGGTACTTAGGATCGACAACAAAAACGAGATTCACCCCTAGACCTCCTAATCAAGGGGGTAGAGACCAAAGACCTCTTATGAACCAAGGAGGGAGAGACCCAAGGGGGTTTGACCGAGGAAGGGGTAGGATGGATGAACCCACTAGGAGAGAATTGAGGAGGAAGCAGTTGTGCTTCACCTGCAAGGAACCATGGGACCCAACACACAAATGCATGGGTAAGGGCAAAGCCCACTACAATGAGGTGATTTCAAATGATGAGGAGGATGAAGATTTCGGCCACTTAGAGAACATGGAGGCCGAAAAGCAAGGACAGGCAGAATAGGAAGATGCAAGTCACGACCTTACAACAAACGAGAAGGTGACACTTGCATCCATCAACGGGGTACCTAAGTTCAACACTTTCAAGATGAGAGGGGTGCTACAAGGGTAGAAGGTCTTAGTTCTCACTGATGGAGGAGCCTCACACAACTTCATTGACTCAACCCTACTGCAAAGAAGGCATATACCGACAGTGGACTTTGAAGGATTTCGTGTGGAGGTAGCAGTGGGGTGCACCATTCCTTGTGACAGGTACATTCTGGGAATGAAACTTACCTTGGGTAGACATTATTTGGCACAGGATTTCTATGTTATGGACCTTCCAGACACCAACATCATGCTTGGAGTACAGTGGCTGAGGACTTTGGGGCCAAACACCACAAATTACAAAACCATGGAAATGTCTTTCACAATAGAGGACAGGAAAAAGGTGGTTCTCAGGGGTATGACATGAAACACACAAAGAGTGGTGACAACCAAACACATGGATGCCATCTTTAGGAGGGAATACATCCTCTATGCAGCAGAATGTAAAATATTAGTCAGAGTAGACAATAAGGGAGAAATACACTACTCGCCAGAGATTAAGAAAATCATAGATTAGCACAGCAAGGTCTTTGAACCTATACCAGCAGGGGCACCGCCAGATAAGGGGTTTGAGCACGTCATAGAGTTGGAGGAGGGTGTGAAACTTGTCATCACCACTCCTTACAGGCACCCAAAGAAGTATAAAGACGAAATTGAAACGGCAATCAAGGAGTTGTTGGATATGGGCCACATCAGGCCAAGTTCCAGTCCCTTTGCATCTTCGGTAGTATTGGTGAAAAAGAAAGATGGGACAATGCGCATGTGTATTGAGGACAAGGATTTAAATAAGAAAACAATAAAAAATAGATACCCCATCCCCCAGATTGATGAGCTATTGGATGAGCTCTATGGGGCGATATATTTCACAAAGATTGACTTGCGCTCTGACTAACATTTGATAGAAATGAGGGAGCAAGATATCTCCAAGACTGTTTTTCAGTGTTGTTAAGGTTTAACCTATTGTTACTGCAAGGGTGACTGCAATTGGTACTATGACTGATACTTCAACTAGTACTGCAACTGGTTTTGAGACTGCAACTTCAATTGCAACTTAGGGTTTTATGAGAAAACCCTTATTTTTCAAACATCAAATTTTGAAATTCTAATCCAGGGGATAGATACGCTGAGCCGAGGCGAGTAAGTTGGTACTGTTAGATTTCTGAAAATCCAAATTTTACCCCCTTAAACTTGACAAGTGGATTTCATGACTGGTGCTTCTGGTTTTTTGGTACTTTGGTACTTCTGGTACTTTTTGAAAACTAGGGTTTCACTTTCTGGGAGATCTACCCATTGAAAAGGTGTGTTGAAGGTGCCAAAGAATTCCTTGTGTTAGGGTGCACTTTTCTAGATGGATTTGAGGCTAAAAATCTTCTCCAATAAAAAGCTGTAATTTTCATGTACAACAACAGTGATGCTTTTCTTCTCCTTGGGAAAGATGCTCTCTTCAGCTTAGCTCTGATACCATGTTAAGGTTTAAGCTATTATTAGGTTTCTTTTCAATTCACTAGATAACCATAGCATAGATAGGATCACTAAGAAATACACAATCACAAGAGAGACATCATTTATCCTAGGAAGCCCTCATTAGGGAGAAAACCTAGCAAAAACTTCCGTAATATAGATAGCCAATACAATGCCAAGAGAATAAACCAAACACTACAGAATGTCCTCTCCAAGTAATGCGCCTCTCTCTCTCTTCCTTCTTCTCCAACTGCAGCTCCAAACTTGCACTCTAATGAACAAGTGAGTGAGTGAACAAATGAGGCGCCGACCTCTCTTCTTTATACAATCTGGCAGTTGTGAACTGAGGTGTCTTTTGACTAGCAGGGCCGACTTCTCATTCTGTGTGGTTATAACCACTTTAATATATTATGGGGGCCGACTTCTCATTTAGGCTATTACAATTAGGGTTTGACCAATCCGCAAAAGTGGATTTGGTCATTTACAATACCCGACATGATCAGTCCACAAAAGGGGATTGATCTAATGAATAATACAACAATAATAAATAGAATACTCTTTGCAGTTACAATATTTCTACAAGTGTCACTATGGACACTATGATTTTCTAGTCATGCCTTTTGGGCTGACTAATGCGCCAACCTCCTTCCATTCATGCATGAATTATTTTTTCAACAAGAAACTGAGGAGTTCTTCTTAGTCTTCTTTGATGATTTATTGATCTATAGCAAAACTTGGGAGGAGCACCTTCAACATGTGGAACAAATTTTGGCCATCATGGAGGAGCAATCTTTATATGCTAAGGAATCCAAATGTGAATTTGGGATGACAGAGGTCCTTTACCTAGGACACATCATTGGAGTGAAGGGGGTACAGGTACACCAAGAAAAAATACCAGCTATACTTGACTAGCCCACACCTAGGACACTAACATAATTGAAGTGGTTTTTGGGCATCTGTTGCTATTGCAGGAGATTTGTCAAAGGTTTTTCTCAACTTTGCGCACCTTTGACCGATTTGATCAAGAAAGGGGCATTCAAGTGGAGCCCAAAAGCACAGTCCACCTTTGAAAAAAAGAAGAAAGTGATGAGTTCATGCCTAGTATTGGCCTTACCAGATTTCGCACAACCCTTCACAGTAGAGTGTGATGCCTCAGGGGAAAGCATTGGAGCAGTACTTATGCAGAACATGCATCCTTTTTTCTATGAAAGCCAAAAATTGAGAGGTCCTGAGCTCCTCTACACCATCTATGACAAAGAGATGCTAGCCATCATGCATGCATTGGCAAAGTTCAGGCAGTATTTGGTTGGGGAAAAATTCGTCGTGAGGACAGATCACAACAACCTCAAGTACTTCCTAGATCAGAAGGACTTGAATGAAAGGCAACATAAGTGGGTGAGCAAAATCTAGGCTTATGATTTTGACATAGAATTTGTCGAAGGGAAAAATAACGTGGTAGCAGATGCCTTATCCAGAAGAGCATTAGTTTATGCCATGATCGATATCTCAGTAGATTGGAAGGCCTACCTATTGGTGGAATGTTCAAAGAACAAATTTGCTTGTGAAGTAATGGATGGACAGGTGCAAGATGACAATTTCAGAATCATGGATGATATCATTTACTACAAGGGCCAAATTTTCTTGGTTCCCGAATCAACCTTTAAGGCCAATGTGTTACAAGCATGCCATGATTCACCAATAGTGGGGCATCAAGGATTCATCAAGACATATAGATAGGTCCGGGAGAGGTTTGCTTGGAAGGGGTTAAAGGAAGATGTGATGAGCCACATCAAGGAGTGCAACACTTGCCAGGCCAACAAAGATGAATACACTAACCCAATAGGATTACTACAACCACTTCCCATTCCAGAGCAGAAATGGGAAAGCATATCTATGGATTTCATCACAGGGTTGCCGAAGGTTCAGGGCAAAGACTGCATTTTTGTGGTAGTGGACAGGTTGACGAAATTTGCACATTTTTTTGCCATTGCTACAGATTTCAGTGCAACACAGGTTGCAGACCTATTCTTTAGGGAAGTTTTAAGATTGCATGGTTTGCCCAAAACTAGAGTGAGTGACAGTGACAACAGGTTCATGAGCACGTTTTGGCAGGAGCTCTTCAGGTTGGTAGGTACGACCTTGACACCTAGTACTAGTTATCACCCTTAGACGGATGGCCAGACAAAGATAGTCAACAAATGGGTTGAAGGTTACCTCAGGAATTATGTGGTAGGGCAGCAGAAAGCATGGGTTAAATGGCTTCACTTGGGGGATACTGTTACAACACCACTCATCATATGTCCATTGGTATGCCACCATTCAAGGCATTTTACAACTATGACCCCCTCTCATTTGCAGAGATTCAGGATTGGATTCAACAGAGTTAGGACATACTCAGGGAATTGAAGGACCACTTGCAAAGGGCACAGAATCAACATAAGGTACAAGCAGACAATCATAGGTTTGAGCGCACCTTTGAGGTCGATGACTTGGTTTATTTGAGGCTTCAACCGTATAGGCAGGCATCCATTAAGAGAAGTGGCATAGAGAAGCTCCAACCTCGTTTCTTCGGTCCATACAGAGTCAACATGAGGGTAGGGGTTGTGGCATACGAGTTGGATCTACCACAGTGCAACAAAATACACAATGTCTTCCTGTTTCGTGTTTGAAGAGGGCCATCGGCAACAATATCACTCTTATCGAGGAATTGCCACCTATGGATGAATAAGGGAAGTATGTACTGATACCAGAGGAGATACTTGAGGTCAGGGAGAAGAAGTTGAGGAAAAGAAGCATCAGAGAGTATCTGGTTAAGTGGAAGAACCTACCTATACAAGATGCCTCTTGGGAAGGGGAACAATTGATCCAGGAGACATGTCCAGAATTGCTTGTGGGCAAGCAATTTCTAGCAGGGGTGACTGTATTGTCCCCCACCTCTTGATGAAGAGGTTTGGAGAGACTCAACAGTCTAGCTGTCCCCACTAGACTATAGTCTTAGGCATATTGGGGACAAAGTCAATCAAAAGACATAACATTCTATTATTAAGTTGACTTTTTGTGGAAAAGGATAACTCAATGAAAGAAAAGAAAAGGTGATTTAAGTTTAAGAGTTAACCCTAGGGGTTAACTAACTCAACAGAGGAATAGAATAGAGCTATAAAGGAAAGGGCAGGGCGCACTCCTAATTCATTCTGGATTATTATCTTATTTGCATTGGAGCTCTTGAGCACAATCAATTTTGAGGGTTTTGAGTCTAAAACCCTAGAGATCAACTCGATGGTGAAAGATCCCACCTTTCTTGATCCAGGCTTGGTCCCGGAGGTTAAATAATCCTCCCACACCATTCTACAGTGTTGCAGGGTTTGTTCTACAGGAAGATTCCAGGCTAGGGCGCAACCTAGGGGGTTTCCAACTAAGGGGGCGCACCACCTTGAGGAGATTGATTCGATTTGGAGGAAGGAGAAGGCTTTTTTGGCAAAGGAGCACCTGGGTTTTCTGCGTAGGGTCCCTACCGTCATTCTTGGTCTATTCCAGAGGAGATTATCCTTACAGTTTATTTCTGGGAGCTTGGCAGGAATTGGAGAAGAGAGGGGTGCATTGTAGAAAGAGGTTATCAGTGTTTATTGGATCAGACCTTCATAGATTGACTTGAGACTTCATCATCTTGTTAGCATTGGCCCGATCTACAATCTGGGAGAGTTTGGTGGCACTTGGAGGCTCCTAGAAGGGAGAATGAATTTTCCTTGACTTAGTCAAACCAGGAGGGTGCAAACCAGTTGAGGGTTTGCCCAGGTGGAGGAGCAGAACTTCTCAGTTCAACTTGAGACTTGGCCTGGTGGATTCTATTAGCCCGATCTACATTCTGGGAGAGTTTGGAGGGATTTGGAGCTCAGAAAAGGGAGGGCTGAAACTTGAGGGTTTATCAACATCCAGAGCAGGGTGCAACTCAACCAGTTGGAGGGGTTTTGCAGAGTATTGACAGGGTCTTCTTATCTTCAGTTTTAGCTTGCTTGTTGGTGGCCTTTGGAGGCTTCGATCTCTTCTCAGACAGCCTTTGGGAGGCACTTATCTTTGTATTGCTTATTATTGTTTCGGCTGGCAGCCCATTTTGATATTATTGGGGCTTTCTTCCATATCTGCAGATCTCTTGTATACGAAATCTCCCTACTATCTAAATAAAGGTCAGATCTGACATTATTGGTTCTCTACTGGTGTTCTTTATATATCTTGTCTTGTTTATGACTATAGGCTTCAGATATATTGCTCTATCAACATTAAGTAATCCATAATGCACATCTTCATGAGTACACCTGCAAATACATAAACAAACATAGAAAACAGTAAACAATTAGTGTTCCGAGCAAAAAATTTGGCTCAAGAACATTACATCATCTCTACAGGATATACTTGGTGTTGAATACCAAGTCTAAATATGAAAAGTTGAGTCAGACTTCAAACGAATTCTGCTTCCTATCAAGGTGGCTTCATTATCCGTTGAACAAGTCTACTATGAGTTCTTGTTCTAATGCTTGGTCATCTTTGGAGCCTTCTGCTCCTTACAATCAATCTCCATATGGGATACTCTGTATCTCAAAAAAATAGCTTCTTCTTCATCTTCTTTGGTACATGAATGTATATGGTCATGTACATAGTCTGCCTCGTGTCTTATCTAATCTGTTGCCTTTTGCAACCTTCACTAAATCTTCCTCAGGGTTATCAGTTGTAACCTGAAACAAGGTCAACAAAACAAAAAGAAAGAATAATACTCTTTTGATAATAGTAATAAAACAATAGCACAGATAATCGCCATTGTAGTTCCTTTAGAGCTATCACTTATGACCTTCCTGAAACAAAGATCAAAAGTAAGAAATACAATACGAAATGAGAACAACACTCTTCCAGTGTTGGGATCAAACATTCCTCCATGGTAACCTGGAACCAACACAAGAAATTTCTCTTAGAGATGTTAGCATTTATCTCAATATGCTCACATGCTACCAAGTATAATACTTTTCAAAGATTGCTACCTCAACTATAGTGTTTACTTGTAATGAGGTAGTTATCAAACTTGTCATGTGCAACTTTGAATTTTATAAACTTAATCAATCAAACCTGGAACTTGGTGTCTTGTCCTTAAGAATGAGTGTGTTGCTTTTCTTCCATGTCTCCTTCACTCAAGATGACAAGTGCTTTCTTCAACCTGTACTTTGTACTAAGACAATATGCTATCTTGACAGATATGTAAGTTAGAGAATAAACTCTAATCTCAATCTAATACCTTGACTTTAATTTTGACCAAGGGTTAGTATGATGGTCATAACTTCAGCGTACAACCTATAAGGTCAAAATAATGTCATAACAAATAAATGCATATCAAGATGTTCAAACCTGGAGTGTATTATTCCTATGAATCTGCTAGATCTGAGATCCTTCTGGATCGATGACAGAGGATCCCTTCTCCTACAAGTACCCTTTAGAATAATAATGTATTTTAAAACATATGTAAGTACATACCTCGGACAATATCTTGCTAGGGTAAGGTGTACTAGGAAAATAAGACAACAGTCCCAACACTTCACAAAAACTTTTCCCGCAACTGGTATTGCAGGTGGTGCCGCAATTGGCACTTCAACTGCAACTTGGGGTTTTATGAGGAAACCCTAATTTTTCAACTTTCAAATTTTGGAATTCTAATCCAAGGACTAGATGCACTGGACTGAGGCGAGTAGGCTGGAGCAGTTTGATTTCAAAAAATCCAAATTTTACCCCTTGAATTTTGACCTGTGCAAATCTGGACTGGTATTTCTAGTACTAGTTCTCGTTTCCTGGTTTTCTGGTACCAATCAAAACTAGGGTTTCACTTTCCCTAGGCTATGGCCACTGAAAAGGAGCACTCAAGATGCCAATGAGTTTGCTAGGCTAGGGTGCACTTCCCTAGATGGTTTTTAGTCAGAAATTCTCTTCCAACGAAAAGCCCTAATTTTCTTGTACGACAACAGTGATGTTTTTGGTTACCCAATGAAAGGTGCTCTACTCAGTTTAGCGCTGATACCATGTTAAATTTAGAGCTTCTATTAAGTTCTTTTCAATTTACTAGACAATAATAGCATAAGCAGGATCATTGAGAGAAACACAATCACAAGGTACACAACTTTTTATCCTGGGAAACCCTCATGGGGGAGAAAACCCAACAAAAACTTCCTTAATATAGATTGTCAATACAATGCCAAGATAAAAGACAAAACCACCAAGAATAACAAAGACTGAGCATGCGCCTCTCTCTCCTTTGTCTCGCAATTGCAGCTATCTCCAAAAGATGCGCACTAGATGAGTGACTTAGTGAGTAAGAGAATGAGGAGCTATCCTCTCTTATTTATACTAGTTGACGAGTGCTAGGGTTGTGTCTCTTCACCATGTTGGGCCAACTTCTTCAACTAGTGGCTAAAACCAGTTTAATTAGCCCCGAGGGCCGACTTCTCAATTAGCATCAATTAACTATGGTTTGACCAATCCACAATAGGGGATTTGGTCATATATAAGTCCTGACATGATCAATCCACAAAAGGGGATTGATCCATTTAATAATAACTCAATTATAATTAGAATATACTTCACAGTTCCAATATTTCAATAGAAAGGGAGGCCATAGGGTATGTTATCACATAATATGTAGCTTGGGCAAAGCCCAACTCAATTCACGAAAGTGTGACAACTACGGAAGTACTTACCCACCGTCAACTTAGATAGACACTCTTTTTGCTTTAGTGATAATAAATCACCACAAGGGGGGAATCCCAATGACCCTATGTTATCGGAGGGATTGTAGCTTGGGCAAAGCCCAACCCAAGTCACAAAGGTGGGACAACTTCGGGAGTACCTACCCATTGTCACCTTATATAGACACTCCTCTCGCTTTAGTGCTGATGAAATCATTACAAGGGGGGAATCCTGGTGACCCTAGGGGGATTGAGATGGAAAGTGTGAGAATGATGACTGGACACCCCTATAGGTCATTATTGGAGAAGGAGTAAGGCTTGAGAATGAGTCTTGTAGATGGAGAATGGTTGCCAAGTGTTGTGTACGTGCAAAACAATGTTAGCCCTGCCCAGAACAAGACAAATGATGGAAACAATAGCCTTAAACCAATGGGGATCAAGCAAGAATCCTTGCTATCCCAAATTGCAATAGAATGGAAATATATAGATTAACAATAAAAGATGTCAATAGCTACAAATTTAACTGCCCAAAATCTAGTACAAGATGTCAGAAATAAAGCTAGCAATGACTAGTCAAACTTCCAATGTTTAAAGCAAGACTTTGGTGACATAAGGGTTGTTTATTAAGTGTCATCAAGAAGTTATTATGACAGCTAAGTGGCCAGTTATTATGCTGATATTTTGCCTTCAGATACTGCAATTTTGATTTATTATATGGAGGCATTTTAGGGTGAAATGAGGTATGCCTTAAGGGATAAGGATCCTCAAACCTTAAAGACAGCACAAACTACAGCTATAAGAATTGATCAGAACATGCAAGATGCTAGGAAGTCTAATATTCCTGGTTTTACTAGAGGGTCTTCTTCCCAACATTATGAAGAGAAGAAGAAAAATGTTGAAACTCAGAAACCCTCTAATGATTGCATTAAGGAGCTCACTCAATTGATTAAACAAATGGAAATTAGTCATGCTAATCAATTGAGGGAACATGTTAGTCAGATGAATGCCATGCATAATAGGTTGATAGCCATGGAAAGGGGCCAAGCTAGTGGGTCCCAACATAGGCCAAATGGCAAATGGCCTAAGAAGTCCCCTCCCCAAGATCAGAGACCACCAAATCCATTTGAATCCACTAATTGGGTTGACCACCAGGCTATTCATTATTGTAGACCTTGTGAACAATTTCATGATGAGTCAACTTGCCAAGTCTTAGTTCACCTTAGTGATGAAACAGGACCTTATGGATCAGAAAATGAACAAGTTAATATGTTTGGTCATGAGTATAATGTTAACATGTACGATTGGATGGGTTTGGATGAACATAAGGAGGGGGTAGATGACATGAATTGCATGAGTGATGTTGTGGTGGATAAGGAAACATAAAAGTTTGGTCCCAAGCCTACTCCACAACTAGTGGCGAAATGGCTAAATTTAGAGGCATTGCCTATCAAAGGAATGGGAACAAAACTCAAGATAAAAACCAAGCAAACATTCCCAAGATAGCTCCAACCCCCCCTAAGTCAAATGTGTATGCAAGTTCAGAATTAAATATTGACTTAGGAGGATGGTTAAGTAATGCCAAGATGTTGGTGCCTGTGTTGGAAATAATGAAGATTCCTTCTTAGAGGGAGAAGTTGCTCAAAGCCATAGATTGTCCTTCTCGAAAAAGTGTTGACATTCCACCAACAAGAACTTATCAGGATGCACCGGTGATTCTACAAAATATGGATAGGGGGAATGAAAAGAATAAACCCTTTTTCCTATCCTTGCTCGTGAATGATTTTATTCTTCACAATTGTATGCTAGATTCGGGAGCCACTTTGAATGTTATGACTAAGAAAGTGATGGAACAATTGAGCTTAAGAATATCTAGGCCTTATCATAACATTTGTGCTATGGATAACAGAACCATAGCGGTGCATGGTTTGATTAAGGGGTTACAAGTACACTTAACTGCTTTCCCTGATATCATGATTGAAATGGACATTGTTGTAATTGATGTGCTAGATACTTGGGATATGTTGCTAAATAGAAAGACAACTGCAGATTTAGGTGGTAATTTACAAATGGATTTAACTTCTGCCACCAGTCCAACTCCAAATGGTTTAACGTTTAGATTGAATAGAGAGTTGGAAAGAAAGTATCATGTGGAAGATCCTAGGAAAAAGGAGAACGTGATTGTGTATCAGGAAGTGGAAATGGGATGTTATGAGATAGATTATACTCCGACATTTACCAAGATGGGACTTAGTAGCAAACCTCCAAGCATTTGCAATGTTTGGGACCCCATGGATTCTTTTGATGGGCTTTTTCTTGAGGAAAAATCGGATAAGACAAATAATAGTTTACCTCCTTCGGAATTAAAGTCAGAGTTGGATTTGCCAGTTGAAAATATGTTATCAGCTCAAACTTCATCAACGGAATTAGTTGGATGTCAGAAACAATTAGATGGGATTCTCGGGCCACACCCTCCTTACTTTTCAGAAATTGGGAAAGTAAAAGATAGAATAAGTGATGAGAATCTGATGGAAATTGCTAAGGATGATAAGGAAAATATTGATAAAGTATATCATCCCTAGTAAACGATATGCCAAGCATTGCAAGGAAAAATTAAGTTGACAGACTTCGCACCTGGCACCTATGGATAACCATCAGAAATTTCTTAAGGAGGATTGTCCCAAGTGGCCTAAGGTTGGAAGCTGGGAATCACATGAGAAAATCAGAAGTCAGCATAAAGTGTATCAATCTTCTAGCAACTCTTCTTAGCCAGTGGGACGACATAAAGTCAGACATGCTAGTGAGAGGACCCCTCCTTGAAGTGTTTCTTCATGTGGTAACTTGGCGTCCAAAGGGACACCCTCTGTAACGTATCTCTAACCCTTCTCCTTGTATTTCAATTTTGTATTGTTTCATTCATCATGTTGATATGTACTTAGAATTATTTCTATATCATAGATTCATTTTTTAGTTATGATGTTGTACTTTGGTTATTTCATTATGTAGATGTTGTTTATAGCATTTATTTATTTCCTTGTATGTATGTATGCTTATGTTGGCTATTGGTGAGCACCTTTTTGTAGATGCTGGATTCTCGTATGCTCTCCGTCCCATGTGAGAAGATCGAACACATGTCCCCATGTGGAGCCAAATGTTGACCGCCTATTCAACGAGGGGGTCAACTCCATGTACCATGAAGAAATGCATCATCAGATGCTACCAAGTCGGAGACTATTTGGTTCTACAGGGCAAATTTTGCCTCCAGCACATATTTTTGTAATCAGAATTTCCGCACCCCTGCGTGGGTTAATAATTGTTAGAATTAGCACAACAAAGCAGAACAAAAGTGTCTTTTTATTTTTTTTCCCTAGGATAGCAACTAGATCTGATATTTGAAAACAAGTCTACCCTATTTAAAAGGAGAAAACACACATGTGTGTGCCCAGATCTAAATAGTTTAGGACAGATCTAGAATAAACATTATATCTGATCTTCAATGCTGGAATGAAACTTGTACAGATCTACAGATCTAAACTAAAACTGATCATGAACAGTAAACCAAACTTTAGAAAGAGAAGTATGTACCAAACTTAATATACAGTTCAGATCTGATGACAATAAATGCTGATACATAGATCTAGATAACTCAATGCAAAAACTCAAAGCAAAATCCAGATCTAATAAAACAAATAGATAACTTACCTTGCCCTGAAGACTTACCTCTGAAGAGGTCACAACCACTCACAGTGATGCTAACCATTTGCAATTATGCTCAGGCAAAGTCCAGCTCATAGATCCACCATATAGGTTGGATCTATTGCCAAGAGGTAAATGAACTTTCTTGCCACCAAGGATATAGGGATACAAAACAAAATCAAACCCTCAACAGTAGTTTCAAACACCCAAACCCTTACTCAAAAAACTGTTGATGAAACCCTCACGCAGAAAAATAGTTTAAGGGAGGCCGTGGCTCAACACAGGACGGATCTGGACAGCTGCAAAGGAGGGCTGCACTCATAGAGTCCACAAAGGGAGCTGCATCACACAACAGTCCTCAAAAGGGGAGCCGCACCATACAGTCACACCACAACTGTAGACAAGAGGCCGCATCACACAACAGACAAGAAGAGGGCCTCACTAATCAACAGTCACACCCAGCAGTAGTGAAGGGGCCGCACTACACAACAGTCTACAGTCCTCAAGGGAGATCGAGAGGTACAGGAGAGAAGGGCCGAACCACCCTGCAAAAACTCAGCAACAAAACACTCCAACAGAAAGTGGACTGTAGCAACAAACTCTCCAATAAAAGAAGGCCGCAACAACAAAATACTTCAACAGTCAAACCCTCAACAGATTAGAGAGCCGCAGCTAGGAGAGAGAGGATCCGTTCACCCTACAGCAGCAAGGAAGGAGGGCCGCACTAGCTGCCACGCTACAACAGCAAGGAAGGAGGCACATCATATCACAACAGACCTCAAAGGAGAGGCCGCAGCAGCCACAGAGAGATTCCTAAGGGATGGCCGCAACAACAATAGAAGCAACAATGATAATGTGTGTTGAAAAGAGGAGGGTAGATCTCTTTTTATACTTTAGGCTAGGGGTTATAAACCTAGGAGTTAGGCTAGGGGTTAGGGTAAGGATAATAATTAAAATTGATAATTAGAAAATTAACATATTCAATTAATATAAATTTTAATTAAATATGTTGTAAATTAAATCATTTAATTAATAACCCCTAAAGCCAATAACCCTTAAAACTAAAATAAACAAAAAGCCCAAATAAGCACAAGCAAGGGTGAAGAGGGTTTAGGAGGGTTTACAAGGTGGCAATACTTGTTCATTCATCTTCAAGGTGACCTTATTACTTTATCATCATTGCATATGGAGCATATCCCTTGTGTGGTCATGTCCTCCTTCAAGGAGGGTCATACACCAACAAAATACTTGATCGAGGGTCAAGTTGCCCCATAACTTTTTCTAGGGTCTTATCCACCAAGGTCTAAGACCAAGGATCAACCCATGCCACAGGCATGGGTACCCTGGACTATGTTTAGGGGCCCTAGGCTTATCTAGGGGATTTAACTGCTTGGTCCTAGACCAAGAACCCCAGTCGTATACTGGGGGCCCTCTCAGGGGTCTTTACTGCTTGGTACCAGACCAAGAACCCCAGTCGTCTACTGGGGGCCCTCTCAGGGGTCTTTACTGCTTGGTACCAGACCAAAAACCCCAATCGTCTACTGGGGGGCCCTCTCAGGGGTCTTATCCACCAAGGTACAAGACCAAGGATCAACCCATGCCCTAGGCATGGGTACCCTGGACTTTTCCAAGGGCCCTAGACATATCTAGGGGCTTTTAGCTGCTTGGTCCTAGACCAAGAACCCCAGTCATCTACTAGGGGCCCTCTTAGGGGTCTTTTGCCATGACACTGACTGTTTGGTCCCAGACCAAATCCCTAGGGGTGCACTGGGGGCCCTAGATCTCAGCTAGGGTCTTTGCCATCCTCCCGGAGAATGGCTCTTGCAGCTGCTTTAAATTTAACAATAATGTAATAGGTCTGCATGGATCATAGTTAGGTCAGTTACCTTAGGATTTCTTCATTAGGAGAGTTCTTTTCACTGAGTGTTTTTTATCCTTAGGTTATTAATTTGGCTTTTCAGCCTTATTAATCTCAATGTTCCACCAAGACGGGGGGACGGGGGGACGAGGGTGCGGGGAGACGCACAAGGGGGATGTGACGCGAGTACCCCCAAATTTTAGGGATTTTTTGGGAAATGGGGGACGGGGGGACGTCACATATATAATATAAAAAATTTT